>CABHPQ010140166.1:21882-39407 GCA_902168405.1 Peromyscus aztecus | reverse complement strand
ATATATATATATATATATATATATATATATATATATATATGCATTAGTGTGACTATTTCCTTTACCTACCCTATATTCTTTGTTTTCTATCTCTCTATCCTTTTTCGTTTGAAGCAGAGCAAATCAGGACCAAGAACAAATCCATATTTACATTTCTATGTCATTTACCCTGACCTGGTAATTGTTCTAGACCATTGAGGAATTTGTAGGTCCCAAGCTCATTTTTAAATTCATATCTGCATAGCAAATAGATTCGAGGAAATGGGGATTGTTCTGCATAAATCCAATTATATTAGCTTTATGCTACTGGAATTGACTAAAGGGAGCTGACAATCTAATGAAGATATGTTTTCCAAACTAAGTCAGATCCATCTTACTTAAAAATTAAATGTCTTCATTTTAACTTACAGTTTAGAATTAAAAACAAGCAAACACATTTTATGTCCATTTTAGTATCTGTATCCTTTTTATAAGATGGACTTTAAAAGCTAAAATAAAGTAAATTGAAGAGTATTCCTGCAAGCCTGGTGTTATATTAATACCCACTTACCATTTTATCCCAATATTTGGTATTTTTGTGTAGTTTTAGAGTTGACTAACCTGATTGATTCATACATGAGCTGGAGAGGAAGATGGTGAGTGATTTTATGTCATAAAATACAACTATGATGAGAGAGTATATGAGTTGGCTCCCAGGACATCCTGGAATCCCAATTGTTTTCCCTATTTCCATTTCATCTAAAATGTAATGCACTGATAAAATTAAAATCTAATAATGAAAAACTTCACAGAGAAATTCTTACTGGGACATTAGAGTGATGCTCTTTCCTAGAAGGGCCACGTACTGGTCAATAAAAAAACAAGAGTATAGCCTTAAAAAGAACAATATTAGGCTAGCAAGTTGACTCAGAGGGGAAACCAGTTCACTGAAGAAGCCTGATGACCTAAATTTGATTCTGTGAAACTATGATGGAAAAAGAGATTCGGTACCCAAAAGTTGTTCTCTCACTACATGTATGCCATGGACATGCATTCCCTTCTTCATATGTACACTACAATCATAATTGTACCAAGTTTCACATATATGTGGTTATTATTATGAATTTCAAAAAAAGCAGAATGACAAATCCTCCAAACCTGTCTTGCATCGTATAATTTATCCATATGCATAAATTAACTCCTAATCCACAAACCTACCCTATTAGGAAGTTAGTAATTTCCCTTACTCTACATCTAAAAGACAGACACTAAGTGGTTAAGGTCACCCAAACCAAGGCCACACACCTAGAACAAGCTGGGACAGAGGTTCAAGTATCTGTTAGTAAATTTCCTGGTAAGGCAAATGCCCCACAGCTAGGTAGATTCTCCACTCCCATATTATAATGCCCAAATTACTAGGATTTCAGATTTCCTACATATACAAAGGACTTAGATTTAGAGATCTTCAATGACTCATCTGTGAATTCTAGGCCAGGCTATTTTTACTTCTAAGAATAATCATCTAACCCACCCTCTCCAGGAAAGAATCTGATTGAACTCCACTAATTTAGTAAAACATGGTTGGGAGCACAGTTAAGAAAAATGACAATTTAATTTGGAGATGTTTCAGGCTTTCTGCCCCGGGCTCTAATAATATTTAAATTTAAATATTTGTGATGTATGGTGTACTTTCACATGCATTGTACAAACAGTAGAACAAAATGAGCTCAAAAGGTAAAGAGAGTAGACAAACATACTCACAGTTTGCAGAAGGAAAATTACCACCCAAGGAAGATAAATGACTTGCCTGAAATCCAGAGTTGTTACAGAGAAAGATGGAGTGTGGGTAGGGGAAAGGATTCTAAATCATTTGGGAAAAGAATACTTGAACCTCCATATTTGATCACAAAATGTGAGATGTAAAGGATAGTACTGTTGGCAAATCCCTTGGTCACATGACTACAAAGATGGCTAGAGAAAGCCAGAGTAGGCTTTTTTCTAAGGCTGGGAATATGGGACATGGCTAGGTTAGCTCAGGTGTCAGGTCATTGCTGCAGGGATATCACATTGAATGATAAGTGGGATTTTAGCTATCCTTTGTTGGGGTGTTTTAGACCATTGAAATTTATGATTGTCATATATTCTAAGGTACAAGTAGCCATTTGTAAGTATCTCTTTATCTATCAACCATCTATCTTCTACCTCTTTCTGTGAGAAAATTTTTTGGGGTTGATATTTATAATCCTTTAAGTTCTATCTTACATCCCCAAACTCAAAATCTCAGAAACTTATGCTTCAAAAAGGTGTATTCTATTTCTAGAACAAAAATTATCTCTCTTTTCCACCTCCCAGATTGGTGATTTGACAAAAAGTTAAATTACATTCTTACAGCTCTACCGTATTTCTTAGGGTAAAGTGATAGCCTATATCTATTAGCTTATCTTCAAAAATGTCTTAGTTTTAGTCTGCTAGACTAAAAAGAGAGTTCTTCTAGGTAGAAAAAAAATTCTCCAAATGCAAGGAAAGCATGGTGCTTGTTTGGGAAAAGTGGATTTAAACAGTAGCAAATCCACCAACTTCAATATGATATCTTGTTCATATTTCACAGTAAATTAAATATGAAACCTAGAATTTACATTCTTCATGCTTTTAGATCTGTCTTTCCCATGTCATACAACCTGTAATTTATGTAGCCTTTAAAATAAATGGTAAAAAGGATACACCCACTCATAATATTCCCAATTCATATCACTCTGCTGACTCCCAGGAGTACTGTGGCCACTGCAGCTGTGAACAAAGACTTACAGAGTGCTTGGTCTGTTGGGCATATGCTACCAAGTGGCAAAGATGAAGAAAATGAACCCATCTTTCCAATGATTTATCAAATATTATAACAGTTCCACAAATGGAATATTTGTAATATGCAAAGAAGTAAAATGGTAGTGAAAATCATAAGCAATTAATGTCCACTAGATTATATCTGAAAGAAAAATATGCAACCAATGACTGGGTACAGAAATGAAATTAATCATTCTCATTTTGCTATAAGCTTGTTTCATATTCTATGACCCTTGTGTCCAGGAAAGCTATAAAGTGAGTTAATAAATATGACTTCATGTAGAAAATGCTGAGACATAGTGTTACATCTCATGAAACTTGAAATAGTTACTTCGTTTTACATTTTACAGTCCTTTTCTAGGAAGTTCTAGGAATCTGATTACAGTAGTATGGTAGGAACGAGAAAACATTGCTAGCTGTACAGGAGATGATGGGACATCTACCTTTTAGAATGTTAGACTGATGTTGGATTTCCAGCATCCCTGGGTTCTAAGTATTAGGTGAGGATTGACCCACTTCCTTGAGTTTGAAAATTCTATGAATTCAAATTTCAAATTCTAGGATTATAGTTATAAAATTAGTAGAAAAGATCAAATTTCTCTGTCTTAAAACACACACAAATAATTTCTCCATTGTCTTTTTAGTGTTTTTTCTCTCTCTCAACATGCAGTACTATATTTCAGATGCTTGATATATTTATCATTTGGTCTATGTGGGTTACACTTTGTATTATTACTAAAAATATAGATACTATAGTTGCTAAACTTGTTGTGTTCTAGACCTGAAGGGAATTTATAAATCATCTAATCTGTTATTTTATACACAAAGAAATAGGCAGCAAAGCATTAAATTTGCTTTTAAAAGCCACGAGCTTGTTTTATATCTAACACATCCTATATTTGTTTCTTTAGAAAGAAAGAAACTCAGTGCCCATCTTAAGTGGAAGGAATGAAGGAAAAATGTATAGCAAGAAATATGGTGATTTGTGGGCTTTGAAGATTGGCAAGCAGATTGTATCTTAGTTTTATTTTCGATTTGTTTCCTGAACTTTTTCTTGTTCACTGAGGTCCTGAAGCAAATTAATGAGGATTTTGGTTTTGTCCTTGAATTTCTAGCATGTTCCCATGTGGACCACGCTGCCACTTTATAAGAAAACTGTGAGAACGAGCAGCGGCAGATGTGAGTCCCTAACAGATGAGGATGAAAAGCAAGCGTTCCATTCCATAGGTTACAGAAACTGGATAGTCCCACTCAGCAGCTATAGATTTCTCAACATAAGATAACCTCCTGCAAGACTATAAGATAGAGTGCAAATCCTTCAGTTCAGGTACTTTTCACTCATTCAAAATGAATCAAAATTTAAAAAAAATTCAAAGCATTTTCATATCTACATTCTTGCTTATTTCTCTGAAGTATCTAGTATCATCATAATGGAATATTTAAACCAAACCATTATTTGTTGTCTTTTTTAAAACTTTAATTATTATTTTATACATATACATACAATTAAACTAAGTATTTTTATCTTGGGCATATCTCCGTAAGTAAAGATATCTGTACATTATTTCTTTGGATATACCCATTTTATAACTTATGTATTAATTAGCAGAGCCTCTATATTACCAAATCTATAAACATTTTGAGGAAAGCATATGGGTTTGTTGTTAGATAAGACTTCTAATACCTTTTCCAGTTCTTAGGTTAATAGGCTCACTTCAGACATTATGAACCTGAGATTCCTTTGTGTGTGAAACAAAAATATTGCCTGTCTCAGAAGCTTGCTAGAACTAAAGAAAGTTGGGAAAGATTACAATATGTAAGCACAGGCAACTTAATCCCCATTTTTGGTCCCTTTAGAAAACAATTGCATCATTATTTCAATATTAATAATATTAAAATTTAAATTGGAAATAAGAAATAAGGTTTTTTTGACAAGTAGTATGTACCAATATACCACTTTTCAAAACATAACTCAAACAGATTATAAAGAATTCACTATGGCACATACATTCACTTAGACTGATGAAAAAGCAATCACATATACTTGTTTGTGACAAGCATGAACTTAAAATAAATCCTCTTCATTTACAAATATTAACCAAAGTCTTTCTGAGAGACCGATGTGTGGTGATGTATTGTGTTCCCCAATATACTGTGTCTCCCAATAAAATAAAACTTGCCTGGAGATCAGAGGAAAAAGCCAGTCACTATATAGTAGTCAGGCAATGGTAGCACATGCCTTTAATCCTATCACTTGGCAGGCAGGAATCTGTCTGGATCTCTGTGAGTTCAAGGCCACACTGGGAACAGAGCCAGGTGTGGTCGGACATGCCTTAAACTCCAACACTAGTTAACCAGGGAAGTCTGGAGGTCTGTACAGACAGACATGAAGTGACAGAACTAGGCAGGAAGAGGAAGTGATGTAGCTGGAAAGAGAGAGCAAACCAGATGGCAGAACAGCAAGGCATATAGACATGACTAGACAGAAAGAAGCTCTCCCTTTGGAAGCTGCGTAGTTGGTGAGGTGAGGTTAGCTGTGGCTTTCCCTATTTCCCTGATCTGTCCAGTTTTCACCCTGGTATCTGGCTCCATGTTTTTTATTTAATAAGACCATTTAGAAATTCATCTACAGTGATGCAAGCATCCAACCTTTCTCCAGGTGAAACTTGATTAATCTGATTAAACAGAGAATAAGAAGTTTTGGGTCAGGACTCTCTCCCCGCCCTTCTAAAAAGCTGCACGTGACATTGTAGGTACCTTATTTTTCAAAACTTATGGGGACCCTATTGATTTTTCAAAGCTCTGCTTTTTTTTTTTTTTTTGGTTTTTCGAGACAGGGTTTCTCTGTGTAGCTTTGTGCCTTTCCTGGAACTCACTTGGTAGCCCAGGCTGGCCTCGAACTCACAGAGATCGGCCTGGCTCTGCCTCCCGAGTGCTGGGATTAAAGGCATGCGCCACCAACGCTCAGCCTAAAGCTCTGCTTTCTTCCATGAACATCCACAGCAGACAAGGGGTCATCAGGAGGTGGATGTCAGCCCTACTGTACACAGCCTTGGCCCCACTCACACAATGCTTCTGGCCCCAACTTAAACTCACACCCTCAAAAAGGAACAGGAAAACCCCAGAGGAGGAGTGTTTATCTGAAAGCACATGGAACCATGGCAAATGCTGCTTGAAGGCATGGGCAGATAATAACCTAAGAGGAACACTCAAAATATTCTAGAGATTTCCTAGGCCTCACCCGCCTGATTTTCTAGGTCTGGTAACTTGTGCAAACTAACTAGCATGCTTACTTTCTTTTAACTGCTTACTTTAAAAAGGAATTTGCTAAGAAATGAGAAAAAGATTTGCAAAGGTCTCCCTTTGACACTTATGCCTGAAGAATACCAAACAAAAGCCTTAGCTGCTAACCTTATACGTGCAGACACCAGTGATCATTTTTAAATTGACACACAGGAAATTGAGAATAATAGCTAAATTACCAAGGCAGTAATCAACATGTCCCATTTTCTCACATAGAAGGATTAGGACAAGTCTTGTTGGCAACAGTGCAACTCTAAGAGGCTAAATTAATGAATATACATCACCATGTGAAAATTAAAGTTGACATGTATAGCTGCACACTGGGAATTGTGGGGTGGTGCCTGATTCAGCTCATATTCAGTGTTTACAGATCTTGTTTTGAAGTTCTCAGTGCATCAAAGGGCTTAGTCAATTGCCCATAAGTATAGAGTGACACTGCCTCTTTTTATTTTGTATCCTTCTACTCAACAAATATCTCAAGATGACTACATTTTGGGTGATATGCTAGCCCTTGAGACTCAAATACAAATGAAATAGAGTCTCTGTAATGAAGAGGTCATAATTTAGCATTGGATAAATACAAGGAAAATATGTAGAAGTCAATGTGGCATATGTATGTGATTTGCACTCATTTCTATGTTGCTGTGATAGTCCCAACTCACAGATTGAAGGGGAAGGTGGGAGGTGGTGCTGTAGGATGGTCTGTATGTCAAATTGCTCTGATTGGTCAATAAATAAAACACTGATTGACCAGTGGCTAGGCAGGAAGTATAGGTGGGACTAACAGAGAGGAGAAAAGAACAGGAAGGTGGAAGGAGACACTGCCAGCCGCCGCCAGGACAAGCAGCATGTAAAGATGCCGGTAAGCCACGAGCCACGTGGCAAGGTATAGATTTATGGAAATGGATTAATTTAAGCTGTAAGAACAGTTAGTAAGAAGCTTGCCATGGCCATACAGTTTGTAAGCAATATAAGTTTCTGTTTACTTGGTTGGGTCTGAGCGGCTGTGGGACTGGCGGGTGACAAAGATTTGTCCTGACTGTGGGCAAGGCAGGAAAACTCTAGCTACAGGGTGGTATTGAATAAAGTGATCTGGTCCACCACAAAGCGTATTTACCGTCGTTTTAACAATGGACAAAGTCAGCCTTCTCTATGTCACTCACAAATTCATCTTCTCTCAAATTCAACCTTTGCAAAGACCTTAATTATCCTATACTCAGACCATCATTTTGTCTGTAAACCTTGGATACCTACATCTCTCCATTCCAAAGAATGGATAAAAAAATGTGGTACATTTACACAATGGAGTATTACTCAGCAGTAAAAAACAATGATCTCATGAAATTTGAAGGCGAATGGATAGAACTAGAAAAAATAATTCTGAGTGAGGTAACCCAGACCCAGACCCAGAAAGACAAACATAGTATGTACTCACTCATAAGTGGATATTTGGAGTAAAGTATGGATAACCAACCTACAATCCACAGCTAGATAACAATGAGTGCTCAAAGAGGGATGCATGGATTTCCCCGGGAAGGGGAAGCAGAAGAGATCTCCTGGGTAAACTGGGGGCGGGGGTGAGGGAGGTAGGGGAATGGGAACTTGAGGGATCCAGGTGGATGGGCTAGGTGCAGGAGGCAGTTTGGCGGCAGGAGGGAGGGTTAGGGAGAAACTTGATGCCAGGGAAACATCCAGGAATTCACAAGGGTGAACCCAGCTAAGACCCCTAGCAATAGTGGAGAGAGTGCCTGAACTGGCCTTCTCCTATAATTAGATTGATGACAACTCTAATTGTCATCACAGAGCCTTTGTCCAGTAACTTGTAGACAAATTTCTAAATGGTTTTATTAAATAAAAAGCATGGAGCCAAATATAGGGGTGAAGGCCTTAGAGCAGGGTAATATGGAAATCCACCAGCCAACCTTACCTCACCAACTCTGCAGCTTCCAAATGAGAGCTACTTCTTGTCTACCCATGCCTTTATTGCCTTGCTGTTCTGCCCTCTCATTGGATATCTTAGTCCAGCTACCTCACTTCCTCTTCATATATAGCTCTTGTCACTTTCTATCTGTCTGTACAGACCTCCAGGCCTCTATGATTGATACTGGGATTAAGGAAATGTTCTGTCTGGCTTCTTGTTTACTTAAAATGGCTGGCTCCCCCCCCCCATATCCAGGCAAGCTTTATTTATTAACATACAAATAAAATATCACCACATTTCAGCACAAATAAAATACCACCATAGTAACTGATGGAAGCAGATGCAGAGTTCCACAGCCAAGCACTGTGCTGAGCTCTGGGAGTCCCCTGTAGAGCTGGGCAGGAGAGGGTGGTCAAGGTCATGATGGATAAACCCAGAGACAGCTAACCTGAGCTTGCGGGAGCACATGGACTCTGGACCAACAGTTAGGAAGCCCACATGGGACCAACCTAGGCCCTGTGCAAGTGTGTGACAATTGTGTAGCTTGTTCTGTTTGTAAGGCTCCTAACAGTGAGATCAGGACCTGTCCCTGGCACTGAGCTGGGTTTGAGGAACCTGTTCTCCATGCTGGATTGCCTTGCCCAGCCTTTGTACGGGGAAAGGAGCTTGGTCCTACCTCAACTTCATATGCCATGCTATGTTCAAGCCCATGAGAGGCCTACCCCTTTCTGAATGGAGACAGAGGAGGAGTGAGAAGATGGGGACCGGGGTAGATGGTAGTCAAGGGGGGGAAGGATGAGAAGAGAGGAGGGAGGGGAAAATGTGATCTCTATGGAAAATAAAGGAAAAAATGTTAATAAAAAATTACTATTTTAAGGGGCATGATCTTTTATTGAAACTACAAGAGTGGAGATAACATCAAATTTTTCTATTTACTTGTTTTCTTTCTACATGTAAAGCAAAATTCCTTTTTGGCAGTATTCATCATAACATAAATTAAAATGGAATTTTTGAAAGTTCAAAAAGGGCCACCAAGTCACTGTTTCATCAAGGAACACTGAGTACTGAACGATTAATCTGCATGAACAGTGCCTGATACGTTTGAAAACAGGGGGAACCAGCTGTCCTAGAGAGTATTAGTGTCCTCAGATTTTGAACACTGATATAACCTGTGCCTCAATGGAATTGAAACAATGAAATACAGAAAGTTGTGTGAAAAAATTATAAATGATACATGGCTTATTCCATTATAACAGTCATTTTGCTACTAGATATTATCAAGATAAAAACCTAATAAAGTCAAGATTTTAAAAATGAAAGGAATATATTAAGGTGACATACTCCAAATTTTGCCACTAATTAATACCAAAAGTTTTCTGAAGACCAACAAACAACCACAAAATGCATAGCCTCTTTTACTTGGACATCTATACGTTAACATAACAAAGTATCTCTACTGACAGATCGGAAGCAATGGTATTGTTATGGTTTCTTTTATCACCATGACCTCTTTGATTACAAGCACCTAACCATTTCAGAAACAATCCCTAAATGTCACAGTAAAAGATGCAACCATCAAAAGGATGCACTGGCAGAGTTAAGTTTCTGAGGGACTGGCTATCTTTTCTGGGAACTTTGTGAGTCATCTTATTCAGTTTTTACCCCAGGGTTTATAGCAAATGCACCAAGTGAAGCCTGTGCTTGGACTCATCTTTATCTTTATCAATTCCTAGTTGTTTTTCAAGATCACGTAAAAGTATGTCCTGTTCCAGACTCTTTATTTTCTTCCTACATGAACCAGATTTTTGTTGGCTTTTTGCTTTTATTCATTTGTAACAGCTTACTTAAATATTGGTCAATATTGCTCTTGTTGTTTTGTTCTTAACACACTGGGCTGCAAATTGTGAAAGAAGAGATGTCTTATTCACGCTCATTTCATGCTATAGTTCTAGATGAACATACTACATACTCAATAATTTTTCTAGTGAAAATAGCGAAAGCACTAAACAAAACCAAAATAAATAGGTTCCTTATGTGTTCCCAGAAAAAATTACAGTTGTCTTAAAATATAAACAAGAGTAATTATAATCATGAAGAACATAAAGCTAGCATCATGAGTAAAAAGCATATGTGTATTATATTAGTAGATTAAAAAGCTGTTCATGAACAGTTCTCAGAAAAATTTCACAGGAATCACATCTGATTCTAGGCTAGGTACCAGAAATGATGAGAGAGAAAAGTGAAAATTTAAATCCTTGATTCTAAGGCAGTGGTTCTCAGCCTCCCAAACACTATGATCCTTTAATATAGTTCCTCTCCGGGCGTTGGTGGCGCACGCCTTTAATCCCAGCACTCAGGAGGCAGAGCCAGGTGGATCTCTGTGAGTTCGAGGCCAGCCTGGGCTACTGAGTGAGTTCCAGGAAAGGCTCCAAAGCTACACAGAGAAACCCTGTCTCGTATAAAAACAAAAATAGAAAGAAAGAAAAAAAGAAAAAAAAATACAGTTCCTCATATTGTACTGACCCTCAACCATAAAATTATTTTCATGGCTACTTCACATCTGTAATTTTGCTACTGTTATGAATCATAGTGTAAATATCGTCCATGCAGAATATCTGATGTGCAACCCCTGTAAAAGGACCTTACACCCTCAAGGGGTTGCAACCCATAGGTCGAGAACCACTAACCCTAAAGGCTGAGAACCAAGAAGTACATAAGGTTATGAGGAAGGAGGTATTATCTAGAAAGAAAAGGAGCTATTTTTCTCAGAGAGGAAAATAAGCTAAGGATGAGGAGAAACTGGTTTCAGACACGTGAGGGTCTATGAGGATTGTGTTTAACCTAATTGTTAATTACACCTAAGGAAAAACTCACTGGAGGATCTCAGGTTTCAAACCACACAATACACTTGATTAAGAATGTGCTGAATTCCTACAGTACCTCAGTCTTTCAGAATAGAACAAATGGCTGGAACAAGATAACCCCACAATGCAAAGTCTTAAAGTAAGCTAGTATTATTTTTCTGAATTTTTTTTTATTTTGATCAAAGATCCTCCTCATGAGCAGCTCAAAATATCTTAGAACAGTCTTAGCCATAGGGAACCTTGTAAATAATGAGAATTAGAAAGCTAATCAAATTATTAGTCATACTCACTTGTTGATAATTGGTTAAAATTCAGTTAAAATCATCAAATGTTTTTATGAGCATTCATAAATAATTTGTTGAAGAATTTGGAGAGCAGAATTCTACTAATCCATCCATATAATCCATCAATTTTATGGATATCAAAAGTTTTTTATAAACTAGGGGTGCCTATTAAGTCATTGGCTCTTCAATCAATTTGACAACTTCCTTTTGACACTGATGACAAGTTGGTTATTGCCATTTCAACTAGGAAATGGTAAAAATTGGGTAGTTAGTGCTACCTTCCCTTAGACAACTCTTGACTATTTTTCCATTTCTCCCAGAAGGGCAGGCAGCACTGGTCCAGGACCAACCAGCCCTATGACAGACACCAAATCTCCTTCTGTTCTTTGTTCAAATTGTACGACGAGAAGAGGAAAGAAATGACAAGGGACTTCTCGTTTTGGTTATGATCACATTTAATGGGCAGTCCAGGATAAAGTCATTGCAGAAAGCACAGAAAATACATTTCACATTTTTTTCTATATACATTTGGACTTTGAAATAGGCAAATGAATAAATAAAAGGTGCTTCAAGTGCAGGAAATGTGTAACAAATATGTCAGTAAAATACCATAAAAATGAAAAGTGTGAGCACAGTCTAAAGAATGTTGTTACTTTTAGTATACTCATCTTATCACACTCCAAACATTGCTATAGAATTCCACACTAAAATTCTTTCTAAAATCTCCTTGGATGAAGACATACTCTTTCTTAGTATAGAAAACCCTGTTTTGTCCCAGGAGAGAGACGCATTAGTAGACCCAATGGCATGATCTAGGAAGAAAGACAAATTCACTGATGCATTTTATATTAGAACCAATTACCTTACACCCAGAAGTCCAATAAATATTGAATGCAGTGAGTAAGTGCTGACCTCCTGTGTAGTTTGTTTCAATATTTTGAGGAAAAAGCTCCTCAGAGTTCAGAAAGTCTTACAAATGACTCAATGATAGTCTCGTCTATCAAATTAAAAAGATGGAGTTTATTTAGGGTTCATTTAAAATGTACAGTATAAAGGATTTATTATGGTTTATAATATAATTAAATATTATTGTATAACTGTAAAGTATTTATATAACTATAGACCAGATAATTTGAAATGTTTTAAAATGACAAGTAAGTTCATCAATTAGACCTATCAGAAAAATGTGATTTCAAGGACAAAAGATCAAAACAAATATCCATGGGAAAACATGAGAAGAAGCAGGAAATAGTCCTTATTATTCCTGAAAAATCATAATTGTTGTGATTTATTGTGCACCCTAATAAAGCTTACCTGAGGATCAGAGGACATAGCCAGCCACTAAATTAGACATAGAGGTCAGGCAGTGGTGGCACACACCCTTAATTCTATCACTCAGGAGCCAGAGATCTGTGTGGATCTCTGTGAGTTCAAGGCCACACTGGAAACAGAGCCAGGCAGTGGTGGCACACACCTTTAATCCCAGTACTGGGAAGCACAGGCACCTTTAATCCCAGAAGTGATGTCTGGGCAGAGAAAGGTATTTAAGGCGTGAGGAAACAGGAACTCACTCTCTTTAGGCTGAAGATTTTGTAGAGGTAACAGCTTGTGGCTGACTGTTCTGCTTCTCTGATCTTTCAGCTTTCACCCTGATATCAGGCTCTGGGTTTTTCATTATAAGACCCTTTAAGATTTGTATTACACATAACTGGTTAATTAGTAACTGTAGGAACATTGGAACATTCCAGATTTGTTGATGTATAGCTGAGAAAGTTACAGATATTTAATGTATACAATATGATGCTACAATATAGACATACATTTATACATGTATACATTTTAGAGCAATCACAACAATTAAGCTAATTACCGTAACAATCACTTTCCAGTGTCTTTCCTGTGTGGTGTGAATATTTAATATCTAATCTCTAGGCAAATTTCACATGCACTCTCTATTACCATTGACCACATTCCCCTTTCTGCACATTGGCTCTCCAGAACACATCACTATTTCTCCTTCCCCTCTTTCTTATCCCTTGACCTCCTGTACCATCTTCTATTCTCTGATTCTGTAATTATCGTGCACTGCACCTATCAGGTAGATTATTCAGTGCTTATGTCTTTCTGAGCCTTATCTCTCGGTGTAAAATAATGCCCTGTTGTAAATGCAGGGCATCCTTGTTTTCAGGACCAGTTGACATTCCAACGTGCCTGTGTGGCGCACACCTTCTTATCTATTCCCCGACTGCTGGACACACAGGTAGGTTTCTCTCTCTCGGCTACTGTGCATAGTGCTTCAGTGAGATGACTGCACCACATGCCAGCCATTGTTCGGATTTCTGGGGAAATTCACCAAGTTTTAGATAATGTCTGTCTATTTCGCATTTCTATCATTGGGGTGCGAGAGTTCCCCTTCTTCACAGTCTCCCCAGCCCTTGTTAATGCTTTGACCTTTTGAAAATAGCCATCCTACTGATAACGAGAGCTACGGGATGGTGTTACAAACTAGAAAGTTTAAGTTCTAAAAGGGACTTTAAGATTTATGACCAAAACCTGCTCCCAGTGAAAACCAGAACAATAGTTTGGGCAATAATGACCTAAAATTATCCTAAAGCAGGTAGAAAAAAATTAAAATACAGTAAAGACAAATGAAGCAAAACATTTTGTCACAAAAATGACATGCATGAAATCTGTAGTTCATTTTTATTTTGTGCTATAATTAACAGACAAGGCGTAATGGGCCATGCATTTCTTTATCAAAGGTACCATGTCAGTACACATAGCTTCTGTTTGCTTTTCTTTATTTCTTCATCTTTATACACTTGGAAATGGGTTATCTATACCTATATCACCTGTATCTATACCTACATCTATCTATGTATATATCTGTATTTATATCTATTTACATCTATACTTATATAGGTCATCTATATCATCTATATCTGTATCATCCATATCACCCTATCTCCCACCTACCTCCCTCATATCACCCTTGTTATGCCAGCTCAATCACTGATTGCCTAAAAGCACAGAGATTGTTTGTTTATTGAGACCAATAGCAAATCACCAAGTGTTGGAGAACACTGTGAGATATCCACTCCGTAGCTAGATTCTGATCTCAAAACCAAAGTGTCACTCTCAGAAGTGACATTTTCACTGTAGCAGTGGCCTGTGTAAACATGATGTCCAAGCATCGCATTGGTAGTCCTTCCCTGCCCTCTGCTGGTGGCTGTAAGTAAAGAATATGAACATGAAAGGATTAACAAAATGATTTAACTGATACCAAAATGACTTAATTGGTTCCAGTCAGTAGAGATTCCCTCTGTTAGGAACTAGACTTGAGGGCAATGCTTCAATGGAGGATGTATTAAGGGAACGCAAACAGCATCCCCAAATTTAACTGAGTACATGTTTCAGGGTGAACAAGGAAGGCACTGGTCGGGGATCCCTGTGGTTTCCAAATCGCTTCACTTGGTATAGCATCTAAATACTTTCCAGAGATTAGAAATTACCACTAAAGGCAGGTAGACCTGGGAATCTTGCAGGTGTTTTCCTTGGAGACAGTAGCCACTGTCCCTGCTTCTACCCCCCCCCCCATTCAGTGTGGAGTAGGATTGTGGCTGACTCCCTGGGGAGACAGTGGGGTCCAGTTTCACACAGCACCTAATTGTCCACTGTCACTTGATAGCAGAAAGAGAGACTTGTGAGAATGCAGTGGCCAACTCCAGCTTTCAAAAAGTCAAGAAAAGCAACCAAATCTTAACAATGAAAATAATGTGTTATATTGAGATAGTTCTCTCTTTTGATAAGACCAAACATAAGTAATAAATACATGATCCCTTTAAATCTGTAATGTTCTACACTGCTCATTTACTCAGAGAGACTAATTTTGAATGCAGTGTTTACTGCATACAAAAATAAGATCTAAAAATAAAATAAAATAAAATAAAATAAAATAAACCAATGTTACCAATGCAGAGATTTTAGGAGAGAAATGATCCTTAGTTTAACTGTTCTTTGAAAGTACCTGGAACACCACTGAGATCCTGGCTGGTACCAAACAGGAATTATGAAAATATTAAATAAAGATATAGAGGTGAATACTTGGATGGCTGTTAAATTGTCTTCTTCATCCAGTAGAAAATAGACGCTGAAGATTGCCATAGACACCCCAAAATAAAGATACATCCTTTAAAAAATATTCATTGCTTACCACAATAGGTTTCAAACTTGAAAACTAGAGAAAAAAATGTTAGTACCTTTAAAAAACAAAAACAAAAACAAAAAACAACAACAACAAAAAAAAACCCTGAAATTCAGCACTGCTGCTGAAAGGAGAGAAAATGAACATGCAGTCCACATCATGCAACTGCACATCTTAGACATCAGGACATGCTTAAGACCATGTAGTCAGATTTTTTTTAAGGCATTCCAGAATTCCACTAGGGTTATAGCTCATGTTGAAAATGTACACCAGTTCATCTTTTATTTAAAACAGAGAAGCTGGTGCTGGAGAGATGGCCAGGCCGTCAAGAGCTCTTGCTGCTGCTGTAGAGAAAGAACCCAAGTTGAGTTCTCAGCACACAGTGAGTGGCTCACAACTGCTTGTGACTCCAGGTCAAGGGGACCTGGTACTGTCTCATAGCCTCTGCAGGCACCAGACACGCTGTGGTCCACATCCATCCATGCAGGCACTTACATATACACATGAAATAAAAATTAAAAGATCTTTAAAAATAAAGAAATGAAGTGAAGTTCAAGTTCCTATCTGGGCTGTGTGTGTCCATTCTGACACATATGATTTTGCTTTCCTTCATAATTAAAGTCCCTGAAAAGCACATGAGTAGATCCTAGAGAGTAAGGTTTATATTTGTTCTGACTAGTTGTCCTAGCTTGCTTTCTGTTACTTTGATAAACACCTTAACCAACAACTACTTAGGGACTACTTACTACTTACTATAAGGGGTTTATGTCAGGAGACCCGAAGCACATGTGAGTAGAGGTCCTTAAGGGAAATCCCTGGTGCTGTAGAGAAACAGGATGTAACTCTCTCTCCATTGCTCCTGAAGAATTAGAATACTTCCTTCTAGCTAGATAATTTTAATACATTTCCCAGTGGTTCTTTGGAGACTTTGTGTGAAAACCCCTTTGACTAAGGATGCCACTTGTGTATTTTCTGCTCATCTGACCAATAAAAGTTTCATGTAGTTTTACACATTTATTATATGTGCTAACACACCCCTCCAATTTCTTGAAGGCCATGCCTCATTCATTCATTTACTTACTGAGTCATCTATTGTTGACAGATAAAAATCACTGGCATAAATGATAATGATAGAAGATAGGAAAGGCAAACAAAGTTCTGTTTCAGCTCTCAGAGAGTCCACAGTTTAACAGGATCACAAAGTAAAGGGCAAAGAACACTTGTTGCTGAGTTACCGGTGGGTAAAGGGCATTGAAAGGAAACCAATTGTTTATGAATGTGATGCACATAAAGTTGCTATACGGTAAAGAAGCAGTATAAATTTTGGCTTTCAAAATGAGTCAATTTAAACATTAGGCTCACGACGGGAATGAGGGTGTGCCAATTTAGTGTGGAAGATGCAGAGCACAGTACTGTATGGAGAAGAACAGTTTGCTGCATAAAAAGAAAGTGAACCGGGGAGCAAGACAAAGAGGGCACAGAGGTGGGGTGAGAATGGAACACATTTTTTTCTGAATACACAAATACGGAAAATGCGACAACCATCACTTTCTGAGAGTGGTTAAGTGACGTAACAGTGGACAGTGCCATCACTTAATTTCCTGGGTTGGGGTTTATTGGAGGTTGTAGGGACTACAGGAGAGGGGAGATGATGTAACCGAAATTTATGTCAACAGTGAGACAGAAGTATATACGAAGGGAGCCTTAAGAACTTTTTTTAACATACTATACTATTTTTCTAATTCCCATATTTAAATCATGTTAGAGAGCAGTCTGTTTGGTAATTGGACAGTCCTTGAATGCCTTTTTACATTTTTAGATCAGTCTCTTTACAGCTGTTTTAATATTTGCGGAGGTGAGCATTGACATTGCTGAAGGATCAGGGTTTGTGAAAAGACTCCCACAAAAAGTGTAGCTGTGTAACTGTAACCACTGCAGCCAACATCTGAGCTGTATTCACAGAGCATGGTCATTTGACGGAATGTCAGGAAAAAAACAAAAAGAGTACCAAAGAACTGTTACTCATTTAAGTAAGTCATTAAATGTGGGTGAGAGTTAGGCATTATTAAACTATCACACACACACACACACACACACACACACACACACACACACACACACACACACAGTAT
>CABHPQ010140166.1:193-21782 GCA_902168405.1 Peromyscus aztecus | reverse complement strand
GGAGTATTTTCTCAAATGCAGGGCAATGTTTCAATGGGAATTTAAGTGCGGGATATCTTTTTTTCTTTTCTTTCTTAAGAAATTTTTTAAATTCATTTTACATACCAACCACAGATCCCCTCTAATCCCTCCTCCTGCTCCCCCCAATTATTCCCCCCTACCCAACCACCCAACCCCATCCCCTTCTCTGAAAAGGTAAGGCTTCCTATGGGGAGTCGGCAAAACCTGGTACATTCATTTGAGGCAAGACCAAGCCCCTCCCTCTGCATCAAGGCTGTGAAAGGTGTCTCACCACAGGAACTGGGCCCCAGAGAGCCAGCTCATGCACCAGGGATAGATACTGATCCCGCTGCCAAGGGCCCCTTAACCAGACCAAGCTACACAACTGTCTCACTTATGCAGAGGGCCTGGTCCAGTCCCATGCAGGTTCTACAACTGTTGATCTAAATTTCGTGAGTTCCCACTAGTTTGGTTTGGTTGTCTCTGTAGGTTTCCTCATTATGATCTTGATGCCCCTTTCTCATAGAATCCCTCTTCCCTCTCTTCAACTGGATTCCTGGAGCTCAGCCTGGTACTTGGCTGTGGATCTCTCCATCTGCTTAAGTGAGGGATATCTTGCCATGGAACACACACACCCTTTTGAAGGCCTGAGTCATACCTCACCTTTACATTTACTTTCACCCATATCCAATTTCTGTCTCTTCTGTTTCCATATTTCCTCACCTTTGATAATGAGAGTTTATGCTCTGGCAAAGAAAGTCAACAGTCCTGTGCTTCTGATCATAAGGTGTCTCGATGACTTATGGTCCTGCAGCTATAAATATTGATTAATTGTAGTACCCATTAATTATTAGTGCACTGTTAATAATATTTTATATACAGAAATTCTTTCTTTTGAATTGCACCTCTGCAAATAAAATCAATGTAAAAATATTCCATAGATCTCTGCATAATGCTGGAAACAGTTTGAGTGTGTGCTCAGATATTATATATAACATAGCTTAAAATTCTTCGTTTACTTGAGTAGTTACCTCTTATTAATGGTAAAAATGGTTTGTAATGTGCCCTTTTCAACATGAACTCTGTAGATTCAAGAATTCCACTGTAAATAGCCATTTTGCTTGAATCCACAGGCCATAATAGCCAGAGGAAAATTATATCTACTTGGGTAAGACTACATCTATTTTTTCTTAAACAATATTTCATTTAAAAACTATTATTTATAACAAAGTTTAAAAATTCAAAGTGGTAAATAAAAACCCATTTGGGTTTTAAAATACCCCCGAAAAAGACAGTTTGGGAAGGAATGGATTTGTTACTCAAATTGCTTTATCAACCAAGTACTTCAACTGATCAACTTCATTAAAACCATACTTTAGAATCAAATCCACATCAGTGGCTAATACCAGTGTCTCGAAAATGATTATTGAGGCTTCTCTTTATTAAGAATTATTTGAAACATATTCTTTCTGAATGATTCTATTAAATTTTCCCATGCCCACTGGATAAAATCAGAAAGCTGGGCACCATTTTCTTGATTGTGGAGATATCCAATATTAGACTCTAGACTTTTGCAAAAATGTCACAGAATTGGACACTTACTACTAATGACCATAGTGGCCCCACAGATATTCAGCAGGAAATCCTAAAATAAGTTGGGCTATGATGAAGGTGATAAATCTATACTCATCAGATATAAGTATTAATTTGATGGACTTCAAATAAGATCCATAAAGTTGAGAAAAGATCAAGCACAAAAGTCAACAAGAAATATATCTCTTTTAGTAAATAGAAGCATTATTTTATATGGTTGATTGTGCATTATCAGCCATTATAATATGCCAAGAACTCAGCCTTTGAGACAGTCTTCTCTAACCACTTTTCCTTATGAAAAGAAAAACTATGGTTCAAAAATAGCTTATAAATTTACTTTTTTCAGGCTGATGTTATTATGCAAATTCAAAATATTCTTTTAGTCAGTTGTCCCTATTGTAGATATTTCAGGTTATTAAATTACTCAGAACTAAGGATCTTTTAGAAACGCATAACATCAAGTAAGCCCATTTGTGCAGCATTCTGAGTTATTTGGGAAATCTGTGTGAGTTTGACATGCTAGGTTTGTGGAGAGAACTAAGGACTGGGCAACACAAGATCCTCGGCATGGAGAAACCCATTGTCAGGAAGACTGACTCATCTCAATGCAATAGTGAAGTCTCATTTTTCAAGTAAGGTCTAATGTGTGTTGCAAGAACAAGTTGCTCAGTTACAGAGAGCCTCTTCTATCCAGGATGCATTTCAGTCGGTTATTATCTAAGGACTTGAGCAAATGGGAAACTATTTCCCACCTGAAAGGGGCCATGACTGTGTTCTCCCCACAGAGAAGGTGAAACTGAGACCCTGGTTTCCTTCCTCTTCATTCTTGCTGACTTTGTGGACTTGCTGAAACAAAAGAATGTGGCAAAGGTAGTGCTGTGGGATTTCAGAGCTTAAGTCATGCAAAGACTTGTTTGAGCTCTTGGAATGTTCATTCTGGGGACACAGAGATGCCACGAAGAATTCGGGTACACTTAGACCTGTATGGCCACTCGGAGTGGTTGTAGAGAAAGGAATGGAGACAGAAATAGAGACAGACTGAGAGATTTACACATATACACTAGTGCTGGGGGGAGAGATGGAGAAAGGGGAGATATGAATGGAGAGAAGAGAACAGAAGACAGGAGAGGAGAAAGAAGGAGCAGGAAAAGAGGAGGAAGAGAATGAGAGGAGGGGAGGAGAGAAAAGGGAAGGGAGAAGTACCCACAGGGGAAGAAATTGAGCTAGAGATAAAGACAAAAACACAGCTTCAATCACACAGAAAGACAGAATCTCAGAGTGGATGAGACGGAGAGGATAGTCACAAATGTAGGGGTTAGTGTTTGGGAGGAGAGGGACGGAGATACAGAGAGGAAGATAAAAGAGGAGAATGGAGAAAGAGAAACATACAGACATACATACAGAATAAGAGAGAAAGAGGCACATACACAATAAGTGTGTGTGTGGAGAGAGAGAGAGAGAGAGAGAGAATCAAGTAATACCAAGCCATCTTAGCTTGGACATCTGAATCAAGAACTTATGAAACCATTTGCAATGTTCTAATGCAGGGAAATTAAAAAAAAAAGAAATTGAGCTTACAGCCAAAATCAAGTCAGCATAAATGAGTCTGTATGTGAAAGGCTGCAGCCATCTCGGGCTAGTCAAGATTCTTAGCTACATCCACACTTATTGTAAAACAGAGAGGGCAACGCCTATCTGAAGTTCTGACCTTAGAAATTTTGAGCATAATGCAATTTTTGATGGATTACTCTCCACCGAATTTCGCTATTGATAATTTTATAGCATTGGATAAAATCAGGGTAGCAGAGGAAGATGTTGGTTAGTAGTGAGAAACAGAGACAAGGAAAAGGGAAAGTCTTGTTTGTGAGGTTAAAACCAAGAGATATTCACCTTATACTTTGAGACACTACAGACGATGGAGCTAGAGTTAATTGGGGTTAAAAAAAAAGTATGAAAGTATCACTTCTCTAAGAGCAGCAAGCACATTACTACTTTGGATTTCCTGACATCATGGTGGCTTGATTCTCTGTCTTCTACCCTAACCACCATTCATCTTCATAAAATCCTCATATACACTAACTCTATATTTTGGAAAGCTCATTCTTTGTGGATATCTTTGCCTCTGCTCACTTATGCTAAAACATTTCCATCCAGGAAAACAATTTGACATACTCAATCCAATTCAGAGCAATTCCAATTTATTACCCTTGCCTATATCTTTCTTAATTCCAGTCTGTAATACACAGACACTTGCTTACTCAACCTTTAATCTAAATTGCTGTGTCAGGAATCTGCAAGACCACTCAATGATTCATTAGGAGAACTTACAGGACTTGGCACATGGTCATACTTATGGCTATGATTTATTATAGTGCAAAGACACAGAGCAAAATCAGCAAAGAGAAAATATGCATGGGGCCATGGCCTGGGGAAAATAGACAACAGATCCCAAATTTCTTCTCCTTTCATGGTGGAGTCCAAAAAAACAAAAAAACAAAAAACAAAAAACAAAAAAAACCCAAACAATTATACCAGCAAGTAACTGTGGCAAGGTGTTAAAGGTTACTATACCAGTCAAGCTTATTGGAAGTCTGTCTTCAGTTTTTGAGTGGTGGTTGGCCACTTCACTTACATTCCCCTTTTAGAAGAAAGGTAGGTGTTGAACATACCATGTTGATTATGTAACTATTTTGGATGTATGGGTTCTTTCCTATCAGTCATAGGAATGAGAATTCTTTTGAAATCTAAGCTTATATGCCAGCATAAGACCACTACCATAGCCTGGCCTTCTCAATTCTATGCTCAGGTTTGCTACATGAATTCTTTTATGCATAATAGATAACAGATGTTTCAGATTCAGAAAGTGCAAAAGAAAGCTCCATTTTATAGTCCAATAGTTACTGAAATTTCAAATTAATCTTTATTGTAATTCTATTACTTCGACTTAAGCAAACAATCTCCTGAAAGCATTCTTGACTCCTGCTGTCTGCCCTCTACCAACATTCAACTTATCAATATGTTCTGCTCTCTCTACCATTAAACCAGAGCCAGAATCTGATCACGTTTGATCATTACCTTCACCTGGTTGAAGCTATGGTTGCGTTTTGTCTTGATTCTCTCAATAGAGGTCTCATTGGGGATGTTTCTTATACTTTTGGTCTTTTAAACTTTCCAACCACAGCCAAGGTGACCCTCTAAAATTTAATATGAATTATGTCATTTTTTCCCTCAAAATCTTGATTTTCCTTTCATATTGTAATCACAATCCCGTTATATTCAATAAGCCCGTCTAGATGGCTTTCTTTCCTGGACCCATCTGACTGCAATGCAAATGCTCAGCATCTCTGCTTCAATCTCCCTTGTCCTCTTCCAGACCCTCTAAGACACCAAGGACACTCTTGGCTCATGGCTTTTTACTTTTCCCACTCTCAGAAACTATAATAACTATCGTTTCTAAATGTACTCTAAGTAGTCATGTGCTCTGTGCTTACTTTACAAGAAATGTAACTTTCGATCTGTACCTTGTTTGCTTTTCCTCAAAGTGCCGTTTATGCCTGAATATTAATATCCTTGTCTATTAATTTCATTGTATAATTCTGCTTTATGTGTGTCAGGATGCTTTGACTTTTTCTCTGTCCCCACAGTCTTCAACAGTGTTTGCATGCAGTAGGTGCTCAATGAGTATTGGATGAATGAATTTCTAGATATTATCTCAGGTTTAAATAAATCATGACTGATTATATTCCTAAATTTAATGACTAAATGATTCATGAACAGTTAACAGCTAGAAAACATTAAAAATTTTTAATATCAAAAATGCTATAAGGAAAATAAAATATTTTTCATTACAGTTATAAGTATGTTAGAGATTTCTTGAAAATATGACATGGGAAGAGCTCTATTTAAGTGACTTTAAATCCTTGTGGAAAGATATTTTAGAAATGCTTCATCATATGAATATATCTCTGTTAATGTACATAGACATATACACAGGCATTTCAGAATAATTTGTAGTAATATTTTATTATATGCCTTACAAATTCACTACACACATGTAAACACACATAATTATTACTTACAAGTTCAGTTCTCAAAAGCATGAAATATAGTGAGAATATTTATTGTTTCATTTTGGAAATATACACTTGAGTCAAATCTAGGTTTTCAGTATTCAGGTGTATTTTATCTATTCAGATTGAAGAAATTGGTTAGAACTGGCTCCGTGCCTCTATTATATTATAGCTAAAACAATATATATGGTGGTATTGTATTCCCCAAAATATTGTGCAACCTAATAAATTTATCTGGGGTCAGAGAACAGACAGCCACTAGATACAGAAGCTAGAAAATGGCACTCACACCTTTAATCCTGGCATTCCAGAGGCAGAAATCCGTCTGGGATCTCTGTGAGTTCAAGGCCACACTGGAAACTGAGCCAGGTGTGATGGCACATGTCTTAATTCCAACACTTCTCTTTTGCAATACCATATCACAATTCATATTTAACCAAAAGTTTAAATGTAATAAGAAAGGACTTTCAGTAATCATGTTTCTGTTGGCTCCAGTATGCTGGGCACTCTCCCACAGTTCACTCTTATAAGTATATTAAGTAATGGACTCTTTTCATGTCATATTAAATCCTTCTACTCCATTCCAGAAAATAAATATTCATTTTCCAAATAAGAGTGCATTGATTTTTCACAAAACCATTTTTAATAACATTTACTGTCTCAGCATTTCGAGTTAAAACTATGCTAAACTCAGCGGTTTTGGTTCAGGGATAAGTGACCCCTGGCTTTCACGGTGGCTTTCCAAATAATGCAACATCTTGAGCTGGCACTTAGGTTGAAGATGTGCTTCTCACAGTTTATTACCTGGACTTTGCGCTCCTCATTTATGTCCCACCTCTTCAAATTATGCTGTCTGTGGCATGCTTAAATTCTCTCATTATATAGGCCTCCTTCTTCCCAAAAGAGTTTGTGGAAAGTGTAGAGGACCAGCCCCCACACTTATTTACCCCCAGGAACTCTTGAGGAATGAGGGATAAGAGACTTAGTTAGAAATAAAGGGAAAGAGAAAACACAGGATAGACTGAGGTGGGCCTGGATCCTTATCCAAACAGGCCCAGAACTTTATTCCAAAGGTCTATTTTAACAATGTCAAGGGGTGGAGCAAAAGACCTCCCCCTTGCTAGTTACAGTCACCTGGTACCCAGGCCTATGGTCCAATCAACCTCTTATGCAGTCCTGCTGGGTACAGCCACGAGGAAACCTAGTGGGCTCCCACAGGAAAGAGAAGAAAGAATTAATGTTCCTTTACATTAAGGGCTGAGGTCTCTGGACAAAGGAACCAGGATTTATGGTTAATATTCTCAGTAAGTAAACCTTCACCTGTACCAGGCCCCATCTCTTTATTGGCTTTATTTTTAAAACAATAGGATCCATACACATTTAGAATTCTTAAAAATAAGGTTTTTTTCCAAAGGACACCCATTTCCATGAACCTGATCTTAGCAACTATCTAAAGCAGGCAAAACAGCATCCATGCTTATCAAAATACCAAGCACCAGAAGCTTCAGGAACATTTCATAATGTATTCCATGAAAAGGAAACAAACGATAAAAGTTGCACAATCCCTTGCAATATACTATCTCGGCTCCATTTTTAATTTCGTCATTTTATTTGGAGCATACTTCTTATTAAAAATCGGCTTTTCGCTAGGAAGATGAGGCAAAAATGTATCTTTTGCAGATGAATAGTATTTGAATACTTGAAAGGCATAAACATGTAGTAGCATTATCTACTGTATTACTATTAATTATTTTTCAAAATTTCTTAAAGGAGAGGTTGTTTTGTGTGGAAAGCAATGAAGTTAATTTGTTCAAAAATATAATATGGGACAGTTAATGGATGCACTTAATGATGTATAAGGAAAACAGAACATATTTGGTAGTGTATCTCTGGTTAAAATAATGACCCAGCTGTGGTCCATAAGGAATATTACTAGACCTTTCCACATATATAAATTATTCCAGGGCCATGACCATTATGCATTAATGATAGATATTATTTTATAATAAAATCTTGTTAATTATTGGATCATCAAAATGATCTAGACACCTATTGCCTCAGGAACTATGATGTGAGTATATAATTTTTTTTATAACTAGTGTCTCATCTGAGCATATTTTACTTGACAGGACCACATAATGATTAATAGTTAAATTTGGTCCAGAAAAGAATTGTTAAAAAACTAGCTTTAAAAAAGAGGACATGAATTTGAAGAAGAGTGGGAAATGGTATATGGGAATACGGGATAATTTGGAGGAAGAAAGGTGAAGGGAGAAATATTATAATTAAATTATAATCCCTAAAAGAAAATAAAGAAAAGAATTAATGACATTTCTCTGTAACTACATAAACAGGACCAGAAATAAAATTCACCATTATTTTCAAAAGAAGATTCTCTTAAACAATAGTAATTTTTTTTTAGCAACATGTATTTAGTTAGCCAGATAAGAAACCAAACTGGATTCATGCCAGTGACAGTTCCAAAGAGCAACCTGCTATGAAAATACATCATATTTAGTTCAGAAACATTCAATTTAAGAAGAAAATAAACACCATAGTCAACGATTATAGTTTATTAGTTGGTTTGATTGATATAATATAAAGATTTCAAGACAAAAAGTTATGTCTTTTAAGCATAAACTTTTTTATACCTTATTTTTCTTTTTAATCTGTTTGCCTTTTTAATTTGGAAGTCACAAAATGATACTTCCTAAATTCAGTATGTATACATATAATTTTCCACCTTTATAATTAAAGCCTAAAATCTTTAATTAATTTTAGTGATATTAATTAAGTATTATGATAGCTATAAGTTTAAAATGACACTGAGTGGTTTTCAGATCCAGTGTAGAGAGGAGTCTTTCAATTCACAGATGAAATAGGCTTACAGAGACTGAATTGCAACCCAGGGAGCCTGCATAGGACTGACCTAGGCCCTCTGCAGAGATGTTATACTTGTGTAGCTTGGTCTTCTTGTGGGGCTCATAACAGTGGAATCAGGGGCTGTCTCTTTGTTGTCTGCTTTTAGAACCCATTCCTCCTACTGGGTGGCTAAGTCCAGCCTTAATAGAAGAGGAGGTGCCTAGTCTTACCGTAATCTGATATATCATGGTTGGCTGATATCCATAGGAGGCCTGCCATTGTCTGAGAAGAAAGAGGAGGAGTGGATGGTGGGTATAGGGGAGATGGGAGGAGGGCCTGGGAGGAGAGGAGGGATGGGAAACTTTGGTTGGGATGTAAAAACAAAAAAAACTAACTAAATAAAAAAAGGTGGAGAACAACAGAGGAAGCCACCAAAATACTGACTTCTGACACCCACAGACATGTGCATACAACTCAATGAACACCCCCTCCCTCCCTCACGCACTCCCTCTTTCTCTCCTTCTCCCCCTCTCTTACACAGAAAAATAACATTCTTTTTTTGTCTAGTGTGTATTTTAATATTACCAATTAATAAAGAATTTTACCATTTTCTTATATTACTTGGAATTATGAAATTCAGCTTCATCTACACAATAATTTGTTCCTAAGTATATATTTTTCCACTTAAACTTTTAAAAATAAAAAAAAATTGAATATGCATCCTTATTTTAAGGTATCCCTTTAAATGCTTAGTGCCCCCTCTCTTCCTCTCTCCTTCTCTCCTCTTTCTGTTGGTGTTGGGGACGGAACCCAGCTCTGTGCAAAGCATGTGCATTATCAGTGCGATACACCCCTAGTCTTTACATCCTTTTAATGAGTTCTCTTTCTGTAGACATCAACGTGTGCCTTTCTGCACACCTTCGTTTAGTTTCCTTTGAAGAACACTCTTCCTCTTTCCATTTAAATATTGAGATTCCTGTCTAATGTCCCACTTGAACGTGTTAGTAAATGAGCTTCATTTCTCCTCTGTGTGAATTCTGTTTAATATTTGATGACCTCTAACTTTCTCTAGGAGTATCAGTTAGGGTCCTGGGAAGAATGTAGAAAGTCATGACAAAATAGACGTGTAGGTTCAGAGGAAAGAGAATATATCTACAAATCCAAAGGCTCACATTTTTAATCACTTTCTACATCCCAGACTCTGTACTTATATACCACCTCACTAACTTTATCATACTTTTTGAGGGAAATACTAAATGATCCCCATTTTATAGATATGGCAACTAAGGCACAGACTTTAAGAACTTTTCTCAATGCTTTCTACCTGAGAAGTATTAAAGTTTAGATCTTCTTTAGTTAGTTCATTCTGTCTTCTCCTTCTACTCCACAGTCCCCACTCTGGAACTGTTTCGTATAATCTCTGTGGAGAGTTCTTTCCTCTGCCTACACGCTTCACCCCACCCCTCCCACCTCAAGCTTTATTCCTATTCAAAACTTACTGATCTTCTTTGGTGCTCCTTTCTTCTGCCTTCAGAACTCAGGCAGTGGTTCTGTCTCACTGAAGAAACTAAACAGCCTTCCCCAGGGGACTGGAATGTCAGCTCTGTAGTCACTGAATGTAGCCCAGCTTTCTCACACTAACTTATAATTCTTGGATACATGTATCTCTCCTGTTTTTAGTACCTCTGGAGGAGATAAACTATATTGAATTTATCTTTATATCTCAAAGTTTGTGTCACTACCAAGATGGTGATTTGGATAAAAGAAGTAAAATATCAGTGAGTGCTACTATCTACCCACAAGAAATGTTTGTGATCGTTCTGTGGATGACCAGTATGCAGCCCTAGAAACACAGTCATAATGATCTGTTCTTAGGGAACAGGTTAGATATAGATTTATTTGGGAATTTCACTTAATGCACCCCTATCACACTCACTTCCCAGTCCTCCCAGGTCCACATCCCACACCCTTGAGACCTCTTCCCAGAGAAGAAGAGGGAAAAAAAAGTCCATTTTGGGTTGCTCATATACTCACTGGATCATGGTCAAACTCCGAATGGCCAGCCTCTTAAAGAAAACTGAGTCCTTCCCCATCCCTGCCAGAACCATCAACTGATATTTTTAAATCTTTTTTAGGAAGGATATATTTTTTAACCTGAGATCTATTATATCATAAATGCAGTGTCAACCTCGAAATAAAACCATACAAGGTTTTCAATATACTTGGAAGCTGTGAACGTTTTTTCTTAATTTAGCATTATAAAAATGACAAATGGATAAGATAATTACTACATTGAATTTCTTGAATCCCATCCTGATCTATGAATGCTACCAACATTCAGTAACAGTGAAGAAATAATTGTTTGAATCCTACAGAAAGAGGTGCCTAGAATTTGGGATGAAGCAATTGCTTGACTTAATAATTTCTCACATCACATCGTTATAATTTACTAATTTTGGAGTATGTTATATTTGCTGTTTCACTGATGGAATTAAACTGGTGTGACTGACCAAGTCTGTCATTTCTATTGTATAGTCTAAAGGCATATTGTCTTGATGGGGTGTGGTCACCTTTTAAGGAGAATTATTATAATAAACTCTACCACCGCATAGGCTTTTAAGTGGGTATTTTAAATAAGCTTCCATCCCTGATCAAGAAGCCATTTCCAAATGTCATCCACTTGCAAAGGAAAAATTTGTTTTCTCCAGGGGAGTCTCACTGGGTATATTAATCGCCCTTAAGAGCAGGCCCTATGCCCAGTAGATGGCCAACACAAAATGACTCAGTGGTATTTTTGTAGCTTCTTTGTCCCATTGATTTGTTTGGGCTCTTTTGGTTTTTCTCATCTTTTGCTTGTATATTATGGTTTCCAGTTTGGTGTTTGTGTTTTTGTGTGTGTGCCTGTGTATGAGTCTCTCTTTCTGTATGTTTCTTGTACTTTTTTCATATATGTATATATATATATCAAATGTCTTTAAAATGAGAACTCATCTGTTTATTTCTCCTCAGTATGCATAAGCTTCTCCTTGTGCAGACCAGGCATCAGGATCAGGCTATATGGGGACTCTTGTCAGGCCTTTATGACTCCTTCCATTATTTCTACTATGGGAGCTTATAGTGAAATGAAGTTAGAGCATTAGTAGATGTGTGCAGAAGCCAGAAACTCACACAACTTTTGGCAGTCTCATGAAAGTGAAAGGTTGGCCAAGAGAAAATTTCAAGCTAAAGAAGAACAGAAAAGACCAAGGGTTCTCAAGGGTTTTCCCAACCTGCTGGCCACAGAGGAGGGGACTCAGTTAAGAAACACTTCATTGCTATTTCCAATTTAAAAGGAAAGGCAAGTGAGCACATCCAGTTTCCTTACTGAGGATTATTTGTGTTTGTTTCTTCATGGTGCCAGTTCGTGATCTCAGATGACCATACATTTGCAAATCATAAACAAAGGGCAACATGGTTTGAGATTGTTTTTGTTGTGACTCAAAATAGCAAAAAAATAAATTTCCAAATATTTTGCAAAGAATTTATTCACATTTATACTGCAGTTTTACAGGATAAGTTCTCTAATGCATTTATCAACTAATATTTGGCATCTGAATGTCTGGTCTTCTTCTGGATACCAGAAATGTAGCAATTCATTCCTGTCCGTATACACTAGTGGCCAAGAAGGAAAAGCACATGCAGGAAATTGGAAAGTAAGGTAAAGTAAGAATACTGTAAAGTATGACACAGTATTAGAAAATAAACTATCAAGATAGGCACCACCTTCCAGATTAGTTGATGGTGGTTCACTGGGAAGGTTATTTTGATGAATAAACCACGGCCAGGCATGATTGGAGCTGAATCTGAAATGACCATCAGGTACATGTGAGCCCTACTAGTTCCTTGGCCAATATTCTCACTCTAAATTGCCATCAATCTTTATATATTAAGGAAGTGATGGTGGTTATGACATAAGAATTTAGTCAGTATCTTCCCATTAGCATTAACCAAGATGAACTTGTGAGGAAAGAATGAACAATAGAGGAAAGAGTTTGTTAATTTGGTTTGCAAAATGATTCATTGATGAAATGAATGGAATCAGAGAAGTCTTCAGATTCTTCAAAGACTACCAATAAGACTATTTAACTTTAATTGAAATAGAGTCCTATTAAAATATAGACTTGTTTCTTCTTATAATGATTATTAATTAGAAGTTAATTTAATAATTATAAAAGAAAAAATTCTTTATAAGCTTGGACAAAAGGAAGAAAAATTTGAAAACATTATTTAATTCCTTGAAATTCTTTTTTTGAAATGATAAATTGAAGGTCATATTATTTTGATTTTAAGTAATCAAATAGTTATAATTTTAAATGTGAAATAATTATAAACATGAATAGATTATGAAAACCACATGACCACATTAGGCCCTAGTTTCATTAATTAAACACTTAAAATTTATTTTTTAAAGAAAAGAAAAAATAATCCAAATTCCATCCCTAGGTATATCTATGGTGGGGATCCTGTGGTTTCCAATTATCTAGTTCTTTCTATGAGCTCTGTTTTTAAATTTCATTATGATTTTCCAAGAGTATATTTCTGCTTTTAAAAATTTCATGTGACTTGCTTTTGATATGTATCTACACAATTGTCATTTTAAAATAACTATCTAATACTGTATTTTGTTAATATGGCTTCGTTTAGAGGTATAACTCTGATTCTTCTACATTTTATTATTTCTAATTTTTTTTTAATTTGAGAATCTGTGTGAAGAAAATATTACTCATTTTCTTTTATTACTTTGAAATACATCACCAAATGTTACTAGTTCAGGCAGTTTAAACAGTAATTCAGGCTATCTTTAGCAAAATTATCCAAAAGCATGCAAGCTTTATTATCCCCAGGATGTACTTATTTATTTACTGAGTATTTATTTCACCTAATTCTGTTGCTCTCCTTGCTGGCTGGATAATTGTGATGGTGTGATGGCTAACATGACCAGGAAGGGTAATCATAGAGAAAGTGAAGTTCTAATGCCAGAATGAGAAAAACAAATATTGCATGGTTTCTCTGATATTCAGATGTGAGCTTTAAGGCTTCAATGGGTATGTTACAATCCATATAACTACAGAGATTAAGTATAGAGTAAGGGACTAGGGGGAATGGAGGTATCTCCCAAACAATGTGAAATAGAATATGTAATAATAGAGAGACAAGGAGGAGACCGGGGTGGGAACATTAAACAGGGAGGGGCATGGAAGGGTAAAGGAGGGATTATGGGGAGGAACTACTAACACTGAAGGCCACTTCAGGAGTCATATGTAAACCTACAGTAGAAGCTTCTTACAATATACATATATAGGAAAGAACTATAAATAGAGTCACCAAATAACAGGGGGTGGGTGATATGCCCCCAACTAGACATCTATTAACACCAAGTGAAATATCCAGAGCCAGGAATGACTTACGTCTAGATGAGTCATTGGCCAATGGGACTCCTTAGAAACTCCCAGACTCCTGGCTATTGCCAAGGCTACTGCTTGCTTTCCACAAACTGATGGCAAGGCCTTGTTCCTGAAGATAATATTTATATATTTCACTGAACACAGAGAAGTCAAACTAGTGTCTAATTAGAGCCTTCACCCCTACTGACTAGTTTTTATGGTACTGGAAGGTACTTTTCTTGCTACCAGTGGAGAAAGCTAAATACCAACCCAGGAGAAAAACCCTTCAATCTAGAATGATGACCTGCCTGCAAGATATGTTGGTGCAACAGTGGTACAAAAGTTGTGGAAGTAACCAACCACTCTCTAATTAGATTTAAGACCCTCTCCACAAGATGGAAGTCATGCTTTGGTGGCTAAGAACTTCACTAACACAGAACCCCACAGATGGACAATGTATGGAGAGTGACAGATTTTGGAATATTCAATCCTAAATGGGATATCTTCATCAAATCCTCACCTCAGGGCTCAGAGAACTATGTGGACAAGGAGGTTGTAAGACTGTAAGAGCCAGAGGAAATGAGAGACACAAAGGAAACAGACACAGCCAGATGGTAATATGAACTCACGGAGACTATAGCAGATACACAGGGCCTGCAGAGGATCGAGCCTGATGGGGTCTCAGCACTGAGAAAGGGAAGTGGACATCATCTCCCAGCCCATCTCCAAATGACATCCACTTGCAAAAGGAAACCCAGTTCTCTCCAATGGAGTCTCACTAGGTATACTAGCCACAAATACTGGGTAGGTTCCCATGTCCAGCAGTAGATGGCTGTGGTGATTTGAAAAAAAAAAATGGCTCCCGAAGGAAGTGGCACTAATGGGAGATGTGGCCTTGTTGGAGGAAATGTGTCACTGTGGAAGCTGGCTTTGAGGTCTGATATATACTCAATATATTGCCCAGTGTTTCAGACAACATCCTGTTGTCTACAAGCCAAGATGTAGGATACTGTACCCTGTAGCATGAAACTTAAAGGATCTTATTAATGAAATCAAACCTGGAGTCAGGTATTGGGGTGAATGCTGGAAGACCAGAGAAGCAGAACAAGTCACAGCTACCTCAGTACCCAACACCAGTCACACCATGCCAATGATACTATCAAACTTTTCAGAATGATTTTCATATCATTTTTTAATCTATCTGAAATTCAGTTTTTATTATATTGAGATATGTACATCTATTCTTTCCCAAATTGTTCTTTTAACAGATAATTATTATCCCTCTCACCAATATTTAGTGATATATACTTCTTTATATTCCAAGTTATTATTAATTATATGTATTTGAATTTTATATCCTTTTCATTGATATATGTTAGGCCACTATTATAATACTTTTAATACTTTAATAATTATATTATTGAAATATGCTTTATTCTTTGGAAATCTATAATTTTCACATATTTTGTATCCTTGTTTTATAGTATTATTTCATAGTCTTGCATATTTATTTTTACCAATTTTTTAATTACTTTGTTGAGTAGGAAGATAAGTTTACAACAGGAGATTATGCTGCATGTAATTGTTGATTTTAGAGGAACTGTGACCTTTCCAATGTAACTAAAGTCAAATTGCAAAGGCTTTTTTTTTCAGGTGACCTCAATGTAGCACAGGTGTAGTAGTCTTCATAGAAGAACACATGCTGATCGCAGGGCGAAGGCTCAGCAGGTGAAAGCAATCACCATGCAAGCCTGACTATGTGAATCCCGTTCTTGGATCCCATGTGGATAGCCAATACAGTGTCAATATCTAACTCCAGCACTCCTCTGGTGAGATGGGAGGCACAGACAGGAGAATCAGCAGGAGGTTTAAGGGCCAGCTGGCCTGGAGTTTGCAGAAAGCACCAGGTAAATAAGAGCCTGATATCAAATGAAATGGAAAGCGAGAACCTACTCTCCAAAGTTGTCCTCTAGTTTCTATAGTCACACTGAGGAACGCCTGAAAACATGGTTGCTGAGCACATGGATCAAGTGTTTGCACCGGGGCTTTTATATCCAGCATCTACAATCTCAGCTATTGTGCTGTAAGCAGTTTAATGCTTTTAAGTGAACCTCTCATTAACTTTGTTTAGCAAGTATTTTTAATCATCTAAAGCTTTGTATATTTTAACTGAGACTCTTCGCAGCACCAGAGACATGCATTTCATAAGGGAAAATTCCCAGTAGATCAAGCAAGTGCTCTTGTTCCGGATTAAAGGCTAATTCTAGGGCTAAAGAGTGTGCTTAGCAAAGATTAAAACAGAGCACACTTTTCAAATGTGACTTGATTTAAAAGTAGGACATGTGGTTACATATTATTATGAAATTATGTTCACAACATTTATTTATAACCCAAATCAGTTAAAGGTCTATAAAACCTATAATAATTAGAACTTGAGGCTTGCAACAACAGAAATAGAACCAGTAATTACTTATAGACTCGGTACATAGGTGAGGTTTGCTCACACAGTACTGGTAATAGGAAATACAGACATACCCTTCTAAGGCCAAGAGTGGCAGGTCATAGGAACAGATTTTCCTATTGCTGCAGCCTGGTAGAGTCTCTGTCAAGGACTTACGTTACCTTGGCTCCATCTACTGGAAACATTAAATAACAGCTAGCTCACTAGCCTAGGATATTAGAGAGTCTCTAGACTGCTTTCTGCATCTAGACAGCATCTTAGAAAGTAAGTCTCTTGCATGGTTGTTATCCTTTTCCTCTATGTGTAATTAGCTGTCCAGCCAGAACATTCACCTTCTTCTTTACCTATTAACTCACTGGCAAGCTCCAAGAGGCCAGTGGGTTTAGAGTTCTGGTTTTAATGGAACTATGTTATTGTATTCCCAGTGAACATGGTGCTCCTTTAGAACCCAAGATCATGAAATCCTACAGTCCTTCTATGAGGTTTCTTACAAAACCTTTGAACTCTGCCTTTGCAATGCAAAAACAGCCATGGAGATTATAAAGGAAAGTGTATGGCTGTCATTATACCAAAGAACTATCAAAAAAATTGGTGTGAAGCTGCCTGAGTTTTGTGTTATACATATATATATATATGCATATATATGAATACATATATGTGAATATATTACATTTATTTATAATTTTAGTGACTAGCTTTACAACATATTACAGATGAATTCTGTAAGTATTGTATCCTTTTTTATGTGCATGGTGGTACGTGAATGCATGTAAATACATATAAATAGCAGGAAGTGGGTATTTATATAGCTCAGTTCATCAAAATATTGTATTGTTTAACTCTTTGTTCTTCCTATTAAGTGGAAAGATATATAAAATGTTGGAGTATAATTGTGAATTTGCCTGTTTCTCTTTGTATATTCAATAGCAGTTTTCTTAAACTAGTGGACTGAGTCTTTTGTTATTTTTTTTTTTTCGAGACAGGGTTTCTCTGTGTAGCTTTGCGCTTTGCTGGAACTCACTTGGTAGCCCAGGCTGGCCTCGAACTCACAGAGATCCGCCTGGCTCTGTCTCCTGAGTGCAAGGATTAAAGGCATGCGCCACTGCCACCAGGGAATTGTAGCATTCTTATGACCAGCCAAATGTCTTGGATCTGCTCCAAAAAGGATCTTGGGTATTCAAATTGGCTTAAGAAGAATAGATAGCATTTCTACTCATGTTCTCCCAGGTGCCTTCCTCAAAACTTTTCTGTTTAAGATATTGCTTTAAAACCTGGGCTTCTTGAGAATTCAATATGTAGTACAGGCTGGTCTCAAATTCATGGCAATCCTCCTCCCTCAGCTTCATGAATTCTAGCATTATAAGCATGTTCCATTATACCCATCTCCATATGCCTTTAAAATAATAACAAGAAGTAATGCGTTTCTTTATAGCATTTGAAGTTTTCATCTTCTTTTTTCCCTTGTTGTTACTATAAGTTTCTAATAAGAAAATAAGAAATAACATACCTTACTTCTAAAATATTATGTTACATATAGGTTCCAATTACATTGTGAGTAATGACTGAGATTAAAAAATTCATTGGGCTATAAGGATGAGCCTCAGAACAAAATCGATAAAGAGGATTAGCATAAGGAGACTTGTAGTACTAAGTATAAAAATGAAAAGTGATGACTAAGGTTGTATTGCACTTTGTAGTGTTGCAGTCAGAGATGATTTTGACTCTTCCCCAAGGGGACACTTGGCAGTATCTAAACACATCTTTTTGTCACCATGAGAATAAGGCAGGAGCTCCTGCTGCTAGCATGTAATGGGAGAGACTAGGGCACTGGTGAGTGTCCTAGAATGCATAGGACAGTTCTGCAGTTTTCTGATTCGCAGTGTTGATGATCCTGAGGTAAAGAATCTTTACAGCTGTGTAATAATAGAAAAGAAATCCATAATGATGTTACTGAAAGCTCAGAATTGGCCTATTTGTATCTTAAAAATATACAAAGACTTAATGTCCAAGAAAATTAATATTTTAAATTTAAAGAGCATGGATTGTTAAGTGAAGATAGAATTATTGCTCAACTTTCTATGAAAAAGGTATATCCTTACTTTTCTTAAATAAACAGTCATATATTTGCATGCTTGGGGTTTAAGCTAGTATGGAAAGAGTTCATGTAATTGGAACTGCAGAAAATTGCGGGATACCTTGATGGATTAATTATGGTTTGGATAAAGAGATTTATCAAGAAGAAAAAACAGAAGACAAATTAGTAAAAAAAAAAAAAAAGACAATTACTAGTTTTAAATACTTTACATTGGATTGGATTTTTTATATTGTATACAAATTATATATATATGTATATGTATATATATATAGATTGATATTGTTAGAAAATGCCATACATATAATTCTATTCTTGTTCAAGATATTGTACTTATACCATTCATTTAACAATGTAATGCAATTTTCTGATCCTTGAATGTTATTATTATCAACTATTAGGATATAAAGAAATGAAAGTTAGTAGTTAGGCATTATAATAGAACTTGCAGTCGTATTAGGTGTGTTTTCAAGATAGAGCAGATACATTTTAGATAGACAGGTCATCTTCAAACCCTTCAGAGATCTACATAATATGGCATTTTAAATGTTTTAATAACTTAAAAAATTTTTTCTTTTTGTTATGACTGTGAGACATGTCAGTTCCTGGCAGTACCAATCTACTTCAGAGAAAATATGGGCATTGAAGAAACTGCATATGGAGTTAACTTTCATTGTGGCAAAAGTTAGCCACTGGACAACAAAGTATCCTCAAATCAACTGCTGACAAACAGGACAGATAGGACATGAAACAAAGGCTTACCGATTCTTGCCAAGACAAGTGTGGTTGTAGCTTTAACAACAGGCATCCTCTGAGGCCAGGACAATATTGCACCATCCCTGTAGTGGCCTTTGCAATCTAGAAAAGGTACAGTGTCCTTTTCTTCGAAGGCAGCTGAACAGGCAGTGTTCTGTTTGATGGCTTCTGATGTGCAATGGAACAGCAGCTGAAACAGTTATTCTTGAAGAGTAACTAAGCTCACACCTCTCAATAGTAGACTGGCATTTAATAGAGGGATATGGAGAAGAATGGGATGCCAAGATGAAGCCACACACACACAGCCAAGAAGAATGGACAGCTGAATTAAAAAAACATCAACAATTTCCAGAATTTAAAATCCTGAATCATGACATGACACTAGAGGAATTCAGGTGTTTCTGGTACATGGACTGCTCTCACCCAATGTGTGGTCGATCTATTGACCTTGTGTACATCCTACTTCACAAATGAGTCTGTCAGATATGCTAAGCCTATAGGCTGAAGATGATGCCCCAATGCTGTGGAGAAACTTTGGGTGACTGTCCAGGCAGCTGTCTGTTTCTGTCAACTCATATTTTTTTTTTTGGAAGTTGCTTGCATGTACTTCCTGTTTTTATTTTTTATTAGGTAATATTATTTCCTTCTTGGGTCTCTGAGGGAGTTGAAAATTAGTTAGTTATAGGTGAAGATTAGTTAGTTATAGTTATAGTTTTCCTTGTTAAGAATTTCAGAAAAGAAACTCACTAACAGGTGTAAGTGTATAAATTTGAAAGACATTATAAGACAGTTCTGTTAGTAATATAAGTTAGGGTAGAGTGAATCAGGTACATTTTGGACTTAGCAAAATAGGATAGATAATGGAATTATTTTCTCTGAATTTGTCAAATGCAAATGGACTAGACATTGTTTGGGTATTTATTACTTGTATATATGGTATATAGTTATTGTACTTTTGTATATAGTTTTTCTTATGTTAGTTATAACCTTTTTCCTTTTTTCTTTCTATTAAAATAGAAAATGGGAAATATGGTGATATTTTATTTGTACTGAAATGTGATTTTATTTGTATGTTAATAAATAAAGTTGCCTGGGGATCAGAGCTAATAGCAAGCCATAACAGAAGTCTGGCAGTGGTAGCACACTCCCTTAATCCAGATCACATGACAGGCAGAGATCTCTGTGTGTTCAAGAATACCACCAGCATGGAGACACACGCCTTTAATCTCAATACCAACCATAGAAGATCTGGAGGTCTGTATAGATGGGCAGTGACGAGGAGGTCATGCGGTTAGATTTACAACCAATGAGAAGGCAGAACAGAAAGTCTATAAAAAGACAGACACACAGGAAGTAGTTCTCTGGCTGAGGAGGTCAGCAGCAGCAGTGAAGGGTAAGGTTTTTAGCTCTTAGCTATTGCTCTGACCTCTTGGGCTTTTTAACTCTGCAATCGGCTCTGTGTTTTTTATTTAAAAAGACAGTTACATCTACAGAAGTATCAAAAACTGAAGATACATAGTGTTTGAGCATTACAAGACTTACTTAGATATAATATAAAGGGAGAGAATAGGTTAGATGACATGCATAGACCTATCTCCTTCCCAGAACCAAGTAGGAGGATGTTTTATGTGAGGGTGTGTGCCACAAGGAAGTCCTCTGAAAAAAACTCAACAGAGAAACCTGGAGGAACATAGACATGCCCTAGAAGGATGCAGGACCCAGAAATCCATTAGTAACTTCTTTTCAAAACTTCACATAGGAATTATCGATGATTTCTTCACACTGCAGGTGACAGTGACTGATGAGTTTCCTCTTAGAGCTGCAGAGAGAGAATCTACGATAAGAGTAATTAGTTAGGCTGGGGTTTAAGCTAGTATTGAAACAGGTGCCTGTTGACCTGTTTGATTTGTTGTTGTGAACTTGTAATCTCTTCAAAGCCCCATTTTAAGTTGTCTCTTGATAACTGAAGTGTGTGTGTATGTGTTGTGTGTGTGTGTGTGTGTGTGTGTGTGTGTGTGTGCGTGCGTGCGTGTGCGCACGCGCGCGCACGCATGGGCATGTGATTAGTCTATACTCTTCTGTGACAGCCACTTTTTCTACCACTTAAGATATTCTGTGGTTCAGAATCCTAAGTTTGTGTACTATGACTATTTCAGTGCCTCCTCAGGAAGTCTGGGAATGGTTAACACAGTTGCTTCCACGGTCATCTTTATTTTTAAAATTTCCTTCCATTAAATTAGTACAAGTAATACATCAGCATTATCACAAAGCTGCCTGTACAATCATTGAAACCAAAGCTTTCTTCTCTCTCTCTCTCTCTCTCTCTCTCTCC
>CABHPQ010140164.1:0-10708 GCA_902168405.1 Peromyscus aztecus | reverse complement strand
ATCAGGAATACAGGGAACATACCTAAACATAATAAAGGCAATATACAGCAAGCCAACAACCAATATCAAATTAAATGGAGAGAAACTCAAAGTGACTCCACTAAAATCAGGAACGAGGCAAGGCTGTCTGCTCTCCCCATACTTATTCAATATACTACCTTAAGTTCTAGCCAGAGCAATAAGACAACATAAGGAGATTAAGGGGATACAAATTGGAAAGTAAGAAGTCAAGCTTTAGCTTTTTGCAGATGACATGAGAGTATACTTGAGTGACCCCAAAGATTCAACCAAGGAACTGATACAGCTTATAAACACCTTCAGCAACATAGCAGGATACAAGATCAACTCAAAAAAATCAGTAGCCCTCTATATACAATTGACAAAGAGGCTGAGAAGGAAATCAGAGATACATCACCCTTTACAATAGCCACAAATGATATAAAATACCTTGGGGTAACACTAATCAAGCAAGTGAAGGATCTATATGACAAGAACTTCAAGCCCCTCAAAAAAGAAATTGAAGAAGATGTCAGAAAATGGAAAGATCTCCCATGCTCATGGATAGGCAGGATTAACATAGTAAAAATGGCAATCTTACCAAAAGCTATCTACAGATTCAATGCAGTCCCCATCAAAATACCAACACAATTCTTCACAGACCTGGAGAGAATAATACTCAACTTCATATGGAAAAACAAAAAAACCCAGGATAGCCAAAAGAATCCTGTACAATAAAACAACCTCTGGAGGCATCATGATCCCTGACCTCAAGCTCTACTATAGAGCTACAGTAATAAAAACAGCTTGGTAATGGCATAAAACCTGACATGTGGACCAATGGAATCGAATTGAAAACCCTGACATTAATCCACACACCTATGAACATACAATTTTGTACAAAGAAGCCAAAAGTGTACAATGGAAAAAAGAAAGCATCTTCAACAAATGGTGCTGGCATAACTGGATATCAAAGTGTAGAATGCTGCAAATAGATCCATATCTGTCACCGTGCACAAAACTTAAGTCCAAGTGGATCAAAGACCTCAACATAAATCCAGTTACTCTGAACCTGATAGAAGAGAAAGTAGGAAGTAGTCTTGAATGCATTGGCATAGGAGATCATTTCCTAAATATAACACCAGTAGCACAGACACTGAGAGAAACAATCAATCGATGGCACCTCTTGAAACTGAGAAGCTCTTATAGAGCAAAGGATACAGTCAACAAGGCAAAGCGACAGCCTACAGAATGGGAAAATGTCTTTACCAACCCCACATCTGACAGAGGGCAGATATCCAGAATACATAAAGAGCTCAAGAAATTAGACATCAAAATGCTCAACAGTCCAATTAAGAAATGGGCTATAGAACTAAACAGAGAATTCTCAACAGAGGAAATTCAAATGGCTGAAAGACATTTAAGGAATTGCTCAACATCCCTAATCATCAGAGAAATGCAAATCAAAAGGACTCTGAGATACCACCTTATACCTGTCAGAATGGCTAAGATCAAAAGCACTGAAGACACCTTGTGCTGGAGAGGATGTAGAGCTAGGGGAACTCTCTTTCACTGCTGGTGGGAATGCAAGCTTGCACAACCACTTTGGAAATCAATATGGCACTTTCTTAGAAAATTGGGAATCAATCTTCCCCAAGATCCAGTTATACGACTCTTGGGTATATACCCAAGGAATACTCAATCATACCACAAGGGCACTTGCTCACTTTGTTCACATCAGCATTGTTTGTAATAGCCAGAACCTGGAAACACCCTAGATGCCCTTCAACTGAAGAATGGATAAATAAACTGTGGTACGTATACACAATGGAATACTACTCAGCAATGAAAAACAATGACATCATCAGGTTTGTAGGCAAATGGATGAAGCTAGAAAAAATCGTCCTGAGTGAGGTAACCCAGACTCAGAAAGACAAACATGGTATGTACTCACTCATAGGAGGATACTAGATGTAAAATAAAGATGACTAGACTGCTACTCACAAATCCAGGGAGGCTACCTAGAAAAAAGGACCCCAAGAAAGACACAGGGATCACCCAATGACAGAGAAATGGATGAGATCTACATGAACAACCTGGACGTGAGTGGGGGTAATGAAGGCAATGGTCGAGGGAAAGAGAGCTTAGGGGAGCGGGAGATCCCAGCTGGATCAAGAACAGTGAGGGAGAACAAGGAATAAGAGACCATGATAAATGAAGACCACATGAGAATAGGAAGAAGCAAAGTGCTAGAGAGGTCCAAAGCAATCCACAAGATACCCCCACTATAGACTACTGGCAATGGTTGAAAGACAGGCCGAACTGGCCTACTCTGGTGATAGGATGGCCAAATACCCTAATTGTCATGCTAGAAACCCCATCCAATGACTGAGGGAACCGGATGCAAAGATCCACGGCCAGGCCTCAGGTGGAGCTCCAGGAGTCCAATTGTAAAGAAAGAGGAGGGTTTGTATGAGCGAGAATTGTTGAGACCAAGGTTGGAAAAAGCACAGGGATAAATAGCCAAACGAATGGAAACACATGAACCATGAACCAATAACTGAGGAGCCCCCAACTGGATCAGGCCATCTGGATAAGTGAGACAGCTGATTAGCTTGATCTGTTTGGGAGGCATCCAGGCAGTGGGACCAGGACCTGTCCTCAGTGCAGGAGCTGGCTGTTTAGATCCTGGGGTATATACAGGGACACTTGGCTCAGCCTAGGAGGAAGGAGACTGGACTTGCCTGGACTGAATCTACCAAGTTAAACTCAATTCTCAAGGGAGTCTTTGCCCTGGAGGAAATGGGAATGGGGGGTGGGCTGGGGGGGGGGGGGGGGGAGGGGGAGGGGAGAACAAGGGAATCCATGACTGATATGTAAAATTAAAATAAATTATATAAAAAAAGAAATGGTCAAAGGCCTAACTAGGAAATATAAAGGAGAGCATAAGTGAAAGAGAAAGTAGATACCTGCTTCACATTATAGCCACCAGCTCTTGAGATAACTAACTCATATTGTTGGTTCCTCTATTAAAATCTCTACAAAACTATGATCCCAATTATTTAAGTATTTCTTAATGGTCCCATGCCACCTTGGGGAATAATCTTCCATGAATTACAGTATGGATTAACGATATTCAAACCAAATAATTGCTATACAAAAGAAAGAAGAAAAGTCCACTGAGTTCAGGAACTATGGATTAGACATGAAATACTCCCTCCCTCCAAGACGCCTGTTTGAAGACTTGGTCCCCAAGTAGTGAAACAATTTTAGAATGCAATGATAACTTCAGGAATTGGAATCTAGTTGGAGGAAATAGGTCACTTGGAGCTTGATATGTTGTAATTTATACCTAGTCTTAGTTTTGTACCCTGCCTACTGTCTAAACCATGTCTTCCTGACTTTCTCCATGTGCTTCCTTCATTATGCTTTGTGACCATCAGTTGTAGCCAATCCACCGTGGATGGAATTATTTGATAATCTTTTCTTGCTTAAGTAGCTTCTCTGAGATGTTTTTCACACTCAGCAAGCCAACGGCTTTATAGGTATCATAGATGATCAGGTTGCTCTTATACATCTATGTAAACTTTCATTTCCATGGAACATTAGATGTCTGACCATTGCCCGGATGCAAAAACTCTTGTGAACATATACTCATGTTTTAGCCACTTGGAAAGAAAATCGTGTGTAGAATTATTTTAATAAAGATTAGATAAAGTCATTATCTCTGACGAAGCAACCCAGAACTCAAACAAATAAATAAACTAATCTCTGTAAGCATTTATCATGGTATGGAAAAAATATCACAATCAAGCGACTTTTGGTTGATTAAATGATTTCTATGTTTTTGCTCTCGATAGACCATGTTTTAAAGGATAATAATTTTTTGTCCTTTTCTCACTGCTTAATGAGTAAATTGTCCAGGCCATATAAGTTGTCTTACTACTTTGGCTTGCAGTTATTGCAGGAATTACCTTTTACTCAAATGCTGATTAATCCAAAGTGAAATTTATCTGCAGAAGCTTGGACTCAAGGACACTGAATAGCTAGTATTAGTTACTATTTTACACAGAAGGAGCCCTGATCAGTGTAAGAAGTACAACTTAGAGATCATCAGAGACAGAGCTCTCAGGAAAGCTAATGGAGCTGAGTGATATTTCAGTAAGATATGAGATAGGTCTACTTAAAATTGCAGGTCTTTATGGTTTTGTTGCAACTCAGTGTGAAAACATTGAAGATAGTGCATGCTATCCCTCTAATAGGCAGAGTAAATACTCATATGAAGAAGCAGGGAGGTTTTTGTTTTCTATCACAATTTCACATGAATTAGCATAGTACCTGATAAAGATTTGCATTCAAGTTCCACTGAGTTCTAGTTGATATGAAATTATAAAAATTATTTCAGATAAGAATTTATCTTTACTTGGTGTTAATGATTGAAACACTACCATATTTTGCTCAAGAAATTAGTGGGTGTTTATGTACAAGCCTAGAATGCACTTACTATTGGTTTGGGCAAATAACAGAAGTGTTTTATGTCTCAACATTCATCATCAACACCTAGGAAATGTTATTCACATTGCATCCTTCTGAGCAGATTGAAAGGTACCTGAGACAAGGACTGAAGCACATATATATCTAACAAATAGCTATAGCACACAAAACATTGAATATAAAAATGTCTTCTGTAGCAGGAATCTTAAAGAGTCTTATTAATAAAAACAAACCTGGGGCCAGTTATTGGGGTGAAATGCTGGATGGTCAGAGAGACAGAACAAGCCACAGCTACCTCACCTCACCAGTTCCTCAGCTGGTCCTGTTTCCTCAGACTGGAAGCTTCTGTGTCCTCATCCCAATGGCTCTCAGCTGAACTGCTGCTAGAAGCCTGAAAGCTTAACCAGCCAAATGCTTAACCAGGCCAAATGCTTAACCAGTCAAATGCTTCTAGTTTCTGGTCCTCACGCTGTATATACCTTTCTGCTTTCTACTACCACTCCCTGGCTTTCTGGGATTAAAGGCATGTGTCACCATGCTTGGCTGTTTCCAATGTGGCTTTGAACTCACAGAGATCCAGAGTGATTTCTATCTCTGGAATGCTAGGATTAAAGGCATGAGTGCCACCATTTTCTAGCCTCTGTATCTAGTGGCTGTTCTCTGATCCCAGATAAATTTATTAGGGTACACAATATTTTGGGGAATACAATACTACCACAGTCTTCCAACCAACATTCCCTTACTTGACTGTAAAAGAGAAACTAAGTAACACAAAATTCTTATTTCCAGCTTGCTTCATTTGAAATTAGACATGCAATACTACTACAGTTAATAATATATAAGTTTGGGGAGTGAACAAAGGTAAGAGATTCTAAAATATCTGTAACATGAATCTTAAAGTGTCTTAAAAAAAAAACATGGAAGCCAGATATTGGGGTAAACGCTGAAAGTTCAGAGACAGAAAAAGCTACAGCTAACCTCACTTTGCCAGTTCCTCATCTGATCTTGTTTCCTCAAATTGAAAACTTCTGAGTCCTCACTAGAATGGATCTCAGCTGAACTGCTGCTCAAAAGCCTAAAAGCTTAAATAGCATCTAGTTCCTAGTCTTCATGCCTTATACAACTTTCTGCTTCTTGTCATCACTTCCTGGGATTAAAGACATGTGTCTTTCCTAAGCAAGACATGAAATCTCAAGTGCTGGGATTAAAGGCATGTGTGCCACCATTTTCTGGCCTCTATGTCTATCTAGTGGCTTTTCTGTTCTCTGACTCCAGATAAGTTTATTAGGGTGCACAATATATTGGAGGACACAATATCAAAACAAATATCTCTGATAGGTGAGGCCAGCTCTTACTTGTTTCCTATGCATGTTTACTTGCATTTTTCATGCCTCAAATCATGTCTCAATTTCCATAGTAGCATAATTCTGATAAAAATAGAAGGGCAAATTATCATCAAAGATATCCAACCTACAAACAATTAAGTATACTACAAATCAATTAAATGCAAACTTCTGATATGTGTACAAATAAATAAGCTCTATTTTAAAACACTGGAAGAGTAAATTTTTATGTTGTGTACAGTCAAGTGAAAGCCAACTTGGTAAAATGACTATTGTCAATATTGCTTTCCCAGAAAAACAAGACCTCTGTCTGCAGTGATAACGTCTTCACATTACCAATTAGCAAACAGGAACGATGTCCCAACACTTAGCAGAAAACTGTGATAGATATGTGGCAGCAGCATCTTGCACTGACAATGTAAATAATGCCATAGTATTGCAAGTTACCACAAAATACCAGGAAAGTGTGAAATAAAGATTCCAGGCACAGTACAGTCTTCTCAATTATTTTCTCTATAGAAAAGCAAATAAAAACATTTCTAATTTTGTATCATATTCAATGTAAAAATCTTGATCCTTTTCTTTTACTGATTTTAACTCTATTTTGAACTTCTGTATATTAATTGTGTCATTTTATCCTTAATAAAATTACAGCTTTAGGAGATGGGATTATTTTTAGTGAGAGTCAGCTAGGTTTTCTGTAAAACCAATTAATCTGGTGATCTAGCAAAATGTAAATATTGTAATTTCATGCAAAGTCTACATGAGGTGGGGAGGCAGTGTATATTACCTTTCCTCTCCTCAGTGATATGTCAGAGTCCTCATCTTGGCCTCACCCTGCATTTGACACCGTCTGCATGAACAAAGACACACTGAACATTAAGGACTTTCCTCAAAATGTAGCATATTTCTATTTGCCATGCTGCTGAGAACTTCTCAGCACAAGGGCTCAGGGAAATATATACATCTCAAACCAGATCAAAGAGCTCCATTAGAAGCTTTCAATAAAAGGATTGAATGCTGTTAATATAATATCTCACTGAATATAAAACCAACATTTGATTTTAATAATTAAATTTTAATAATGGATTTTTTAACACATAGCCCCATCATGTAGTTCTGGCTAGTCTAGAGCTCATTGTATAGACCAGACTGGCTTCAAACTCAAGTAGATCTTCCTGCTCTGTCTTCTGAGTGCTGGGATTAAATGAGTACACCATCATCATACCTGGCTCTCATAATTGCTTTTTAAAGTTATTTTTCAGAGTGTCATCTTTAAAGTCTACCTGAAAAGTGGATAATTGAATTTCCAAAGTTCCATCAAAAACTTATTTAAAATATTTTGTACCATACAACATAACATACATATAAGAACTGAATGAATTATAGGAGACCTGGGCATCTGTGAATTTTTTATATCTCATTTATACCTGACACTGAGGGGTACACTTTCAGACACATTTTCCCTGTTTTAAAGTGTCCCAACTGTAGGGCATCAGTTCAATCTAGAATTAATAGGACTATCAACATGTTGACTAAATCATCTACACTTTCTATTAATTTTTTAAAAATGTCTTGTGCTATAATGTAAACATTCTTGCCTAATGTAAGCTACCACTTCATCTCCTGTGGAAATTTTGCACATATCCACAAATGTTAGCAGAGAAAGAATGCAAGTCCAATTTCCCCAAAATTTCCTGGGGACATTTTATAGCATGGATAAAATTTGATTTCATTGATTATGAAAATAAGAAAAGTCAGAGTGAATGTTCTTATGTTCTATTTTTTCATTAAAAATTATATAAAATTATTTTCATAGATTTCTAGTTTTCACAAGATGTACTAACAAGGTCATGGTTATCTTAAATTTAAACCAGCTCAAATAGGCTGTATGTATATATATATATATATATATATATATATATATATATATATATATATAATGCTTTTAACGGAATTCTTTAGTAAAACCCAACATAAAGTTATAAATGGTTCTTAAGAAATGTGGAACAAGACAGCAGAGCTTATGCTATTACTTTCAAAATGTATATATATATATATAATGTATTTTATATATGTGTATATATAATATATATATATAATGCTTATAACGGCAGTCTTTAGTAAAACCAGACATAAAGTTATAAATGGTTCTTAAGAAATGTGAAACAAGACAGCAGAGCTTATGATATTACTTTCTTAGGTTGCCACTATGAAAGGCTTTCCTAGATTCATTACAGAAAGGAAAGCCTGGTGTGACTGGTGCATAATTTGAGGATGGGAAATAGTGCCCGTATTCTAGAGAAGTCAAAATGTCTAAACCGCATGGAAGAATCCTGAAAAACAGAGAACTGAATAGAAAGGTCCCTGGAGATCAGTGCACCTCAGCAGAAAAAATGACATTGAATAAAGATTAGGAAATGCACAAGCCAGGGGAAGTCATCTCAAGATATTAGAGAATAGTGATGCATGTGCCCACAGGAGCGGGAAAAGAGCCAAGAACAGTGTTAATGTTCACCAGCCAGACTGAAAATGTTCATAAAGCCTTGGGGAACATATCCCAGAGGGTCTGCCCTTCTGTTTACCTAGGCTGCATAGTGTGTGTAAATTGTATAATATATCAAAATACCAGGACCCAAAAGATCAGTCCTTTTAGCTGAAACTGTATTCACAACAAAACTGATGGCTTTTCAGAGGATTTTACTAATAATCAGTACACAGAGAAATAGAATTCATAGTGTTGATTACCTCTGCAAACTATTAGACTTCCAAACATACACAATAGGAAACCTGGGCTGTAATCAACTAAAACCGACACAGTTATCACAAAATTTAAAGGAAACCGAAACACAACAAATTTTTTTTTAAAAACATTATGCTCATAGATTAAAAATATATGAGAGAAAAAGATATATTATATAAAAAGTGTTAAAGATTTCATTCATACCCCTCTAACAGAAATGATAAAAGGAAGACAAGCCCACAGAGACACATCTTTAGTACACAGGAAACTATAGTTAATGGAAAATGCACAAAATGCTTTTCCTAAATAAAGATGAAATAGATCCCTTTCCATCTACACGAAATATGAAAAAAGTAATCTCTTAAATTTTTTTTATTGAGAAATATGATCTTTAGGAAGAACTTAAGTGGCAATATATGAAAACCTGGTCCAGGCAATATACTGAGGCAATTAGGACTCAGTCATAGAACATGATAGAGCTCTAGAATTCAATACTCATCACTGACAAAATCAGGCAAGAATCTAAAATCAGTAATATTACAGATAAATTATGATTTTCCTTATTTTTATACATTTTAAAATTAAACATGAGGACTTGTGCTGCTATGAATGGGAGCTGGAGAAATACAGAGAGTTTTGACTGGGAAAGAGAGAGGAATAAAAGAGAAGAAGGTTGAGAATTAAATAAATTAGTAGTGTTGAAAAGACAATAAACATTTTAAAGGCTTTCTAAAAACACACATAGTCTCTCTCTCTCTTTCTGTATGTGGGGGGGGTGCATGTAGTCTAAAAGCACGGGATTTAGAGGAATTGAACTGGAACACACCTAGAAGTCCCTTCTCTGTGGACTAGCTCTCATACTATAACAAGGTGTTATGGAAGTTGCCAAGAGAGAAAAAAACAATCAGTAGTCTACCCAGTTTTAAAACCTATGAAATATAATGGGTAGCTGTTCCAGCTTTGACCTGGAAGTATTACCCACCATTGAGGCTTCCAGAAACTGTCACACCTGCCCCTGAGGTGGGCTGCCCCTGAGGTGGGCTGCCCCTGAGGCGGGCTGCCCCTGAGCCTGGCTGAAATAGGAGCCCTTAAGACCTGAGATCTGGATGTGCAGGCCCTCTTTGTTCCTGGTGATCCTGGATGTTGGACTGTAGACCAAGCATAATTCTCCAGAGAACACTGCTGGACTGCATTTCACCTCTCCCAGACCCTGTAACCTATCCCTTTCCTTGTTGTAAGTAATCCACCCCCCAATAAACCTCCTTTTAACTATGTGGAGTTTCCTTAATAAATCCCAATAATGAACTACAGCAATAACCAGAACAGTAAGAAATCCTCAGTGGTGTAACAGTCACCTTTTATCTTGGTGATAGCCAATAGATGTCAAATTAGCTTAAGACCTACTCAATAGGAGGGAATTTGTTCCTGAAACTGTCAAATGTAGTCAACTACTCATGGCTTGAGATTTCAGAATAGAAGGGGAACCAACTATTGCCATTTTCCTAAACCAATATAATTTTTAACTACATTCTGAATAGTTTCACATCCCAAGATAAGTGTACCTCTCAATCATCATAAAAGTTGCTTCTTTTGACAGTAGATGAAGACCATATAGAAATCTACAACTGGTAAAACCACAGAGAATAAGTGACTGTGGGGTGTTAAGCATCAACTGGGACAACTACAATGTAAATATGTAATGAGACTAGTACCATGAAGTAAACTCTAGGCCCCAACTACTTCACAGATGTGCTTTACAGGACAATAGAAGAGTTGAAAGATGGTCATCTGTGGCACAGGCCTTCATAAAATCATAGTGGGTTTATATCCTGACTGTAGATCACACATAAAGAATGAAATTTTCTTATCTATGAAAAGAAGATAAATGCCTACCTCAGACTGTTACTAAATTAGTTACTTCTGAAATCTAAAACGGGGTATAGTTTTTTCATGGCCACAATGCCAGCATTCAGAAGATTGGGAATGTTGGATCAAAAATTGGATGCCAGCCTTGGCTACACAGGTGACATTTTGATCTCCTCCAAAATATAAGCGAATTAAATTCTATGTTTAAATACAGTTTTTTTTTTGACACTGGAAGGATCCAGCAAGCAGTAGACATGTTATTTCT
>CABHPQ010140162.1:0-16094 GCA_902168405.1 Peromyscus aztecus | reverse complement strand
GTGTGTGTGTGTGTGTGTGTGTGTGTGTGTGTGTGTGTATATACATATATATATATATATATACATATACATATATATGTATCTTGTCCCAGTCTTTTTGTATAAGGTTTTATGACTAAATAATAAACTTACTGACTAAGTTCAGTCCAGTAAGTTCTGCTTCATGCAGTCCACAATGCCTAAAGAAGATACTGCACTGGCATTGCTTAACATAGCTCAGCCTACTAGATTTTTCCTAATCAGCTAATGATCTAAGTGGCAAGCTGGTGGGTTCTGGAGCAGGAAGAGACCATAACCATGGAAAACTATGGCATTTTCTTGTTTTTAAACTCCACCAAAAAGATGGACTCAATGAAGAACAGGAATGTGGACATCTTGATTCCCTTGTCTAGTCATCACATTGCTTGTCTATAATCTGAGGAAATTCTATAAAACGCTTCATTAGTCAGATTGGCCCCCATCTTACTATGACTCGGGGAGAATGGGTCTCATCTATAGGCCCCAGGGTTTAATAACATTTTCCTCCACTTCCATCTTGAACTATCAGATCGTACAGAGGTGAGCACTTGCACCCAAGATAATGATGGCTATTCCTTGTTTTCCAGGGCCAGAACTACATGAGTCTGAGGGGTCCTTTGGCTGGAGAAAGCTGGGCACCAGGCAGACTGGGGACAGCTAAGGGTAGCTCTTGCTTATAGGATGCTTACTAGGAGCCAGGCTCTCATCTGACTAGGCTAGTCAATAGTTAATAGCTCCTTATTGCTCTGGTCTGTCACAATTTGTAGATGAGGAAGGAAAGGCTATGTGACTTGCTTAGATCACAAGCCAGAGGTGGCAGAACAGATCTGAACTTAAAGTCTGACTTTGAAGTCTTAATCACACCATATAGTAAGGAACAGATAGACAAAGACAGAAATCCACTAAACATTCAGCCTTTTGGAGAATAGGATATGGGTGTGTGTGTGTGTGTGTGTGTGTGTGTGTGTGTGTGTGTGTGTGAATGCACATGCCTATGTTCATGGAGTGGATCAGGACAAAACTCCGGTCTTGCTGGAGGAGAGGGGAACAGGTCCTCTGAGACCTTAATGACTTCCATTTCCTCAGAGGGGAGCAAGGCTGTGAGAGAATGGACAGAGCACCACATGCTCTAGTCAGTCAGGTTAACATGAACCGATATCAACTCAACAGCCTGTGAAAACCAAAGATGAATGAAGACAGACATCAAATTCCCTGCCTGCCATCAAAGGTGCTGTGCTGAGCCGATGTACCATTACCTGACTCATCCCTCCAAAATCAGGTTAATGTATTTCAAACTGGGTAAGCAGTGTTGAGAATCCCTGAACCGTATCCCCAGGGAATGGCTGCATTTAGATCTTACAGATGACACATTAACCGAGAGCTATGTATCGGGTACTTTTTTCCTTTGACCCTGTGAAGAGATGCTGGGTTTCTCTTCCTCTCACCCCACCTCCCTCTCAGCGCAGCAGCTCTCTCCTTCCCCACCAGGGACCAGGCTGCAAGCTCTTCAGACTCTACCTGTGGCAGCGCTTTCCTGACAGCAGTTGGTGTTGCACTGGTCTCGAAGCAACGACACCTCCCTCTCCAGCATCTCTATCCTGCTTAGCAGCTCCTGCAGCACCTGGGCTGAGCTGGCGCATGGGCAGGCTTTTTTGGGGAGGTTGATCCTGTGGGTGAAGGTGACCTGGCTTTCGTGATCTGAGGTTTGGCCTATGTATTCTGCCAGAGTATCATCTTCAGCGCTCACTTCCTGTTCAGCTGAAGCCTCCAGCCCCGAGGAGCAGAGGCTCTCCAGTGGGACGTTGATGTTATATACATGGTTGAAGACCATAGGCTGTTCCTTGCTGGATGTGTTGTAGCTGGAGGCCCCTCCTTCCTCCTCCACAGTTTGTCTCTGGACCCTTTCTGTGGTCACCTCCAGTTGACACTCAGAAGGCTTGAGCATAGATCCCAGCAGGATCAGGTTTACACCGATAAGCATGTTCTTCAAGACCACTGTTTCCCCGTCGATCCCCATCCTCTCAGCCAGAGCTTGGTTCAAGAGCTCCCTGTAGTGGCCAGCATGGAGTTAGAGGAATCTGCAAGAGAAAGCAAGGGGCAAAGGCTCAGATGGCCTCTGAAACATGTACCTGGGCACCCATGGCTCTCACTCTGTGAAGTTAGAACATACGTAGATAGAAGTTCTCTGGGGCTGTGGAGGAAACTGGGAAGAGACAGTGGTTCTAAGTCAGAAAGCTGGGCCTTTGTTCTCTCAAAGTCTGGATTCTTGATGGATGGCACTTCTATGTTAGGGTATTGTTAGGGCTTTAATTTCAAATGACCCTCTCTCAAAGCTTGTTGACAGATGAAGGGTTTTTAAGAAGTGTTTGGATCATGAGTGTTTTGATTTCATCAATAGCTTAATCTGTTGATGGATTCATACATTCACAGCATTGTATGTTAGATAGAAGAGCAGGCCACTAAAGGCATACCTTTGAAGGATTGTGGTGATTTAAATAAGAATGGCCTCTAAAGGCTCATATATTTGAATGCTTAGTTCCCAGGGAGTGGGGCTATTTGAAAGGATTAGAAGGATGAGGAACTGTGGCCTTGTTGGAGGAAGTATGTCACTGGGGTTGGGCTTAGAGGTTTCAAAAGCCCATGTCAGGCCCAGAATCTCTGTCTCTGCCTGTGGATCAGGATGTAACTCTCAGCTACTGCTCCAGCACTTGCCTGCAGGCCACCCACCATGTTCCCCACCATGATGATAATAGTCTAAACCTCTGAAACTGTAAGCAAGCCCCCAGGTAATGCTTTCTTGTATAAGAGTTTCCTTCGTCATTGTGTCTCTTCTCAGCAATAGAGCAGTGACCCAGACAGGAGCATATCATCTCCAGTCATTTCTGTCTTCTCTCTGCTTCCCTGCCACCATGAGGTGAGCAGCTTTGCCCTGCCACATCCTTCTGCCGTGATGGACTGAAACCTTTGAAATCATGAGACAAAAGAGTCCTTCCCCAGGGTTACTTTTTTTCGGGTCTTTTGTTACAGCACTGAAATGTTAGACTAATGTCGCCTTTTAGGCACAGAATACAACAGTCTGTCCCCACAGTGCACACGGAACTTCTAGAACACGTGCCAGGAGTGGAGGCTCTGTGGACAGCCTCTTCCACTGAGGAGAGCTCAAAGCCTCTCTTCACTTCTAAATGAAAATGAGGACAAAGCAGAGCGCATAAACTTAGGGGCACTCCCAGGTTGCCTCAGATATTTATTATGAAAGGGCCTCACTGGCCATGTCAAACAACTTATCCATCGGCTCCTCTAAGCTCACCTATTGAATAGAGGTTGACTTTACAATAACCAACCAGCCACATAATGTAGTTCCAGGCAGTTTGTGATTGTTAATTATCCTTGGGTACATTCGTGATTTATCTGGAACGACGTGAGCCGAGCTTTGTTTTAATCTTCTCATTAATACAGCCCCTGTGCTCTGTGACCACAGGGTGCCTTTCTTCTGAGGTCCTGTTTAAATAGCTAAAAATAATGAATTAGCTCCTCCGTTGGTTACCTAGTCACCAAGAACCATGCAGTATAATAAATTCACAGTAATAAAAATCAGTTTTACAAAAATTATATTTCCTTTCTATTCCCTGTGTAAAAGAAAATGGAGACTTAGACACTTCGGTTCTCAAGGAAAGTCAGAGCTGCTAAGAAGATTAAAGACTGAGGAACCAAGTAGCTGTAACTATGAGCCTCAGAAGAAGGTGACGAATATCAGTTAATACTCACTGGCTGTGCACAGGGCACAGATGGTGCTGAGCCTTCACACATGATCTTATCCAACCCCTAGGAGAGTCTGGAGATGATACTCATCTTATAATGGAGCAATTTCTGCTTAGAGGGGTTGAGATATGAAAGCTGGCAAGACTGATCCCAAACCCGTGTTCTTAACAACTATGCTTCAATGCCCTTTTAAAAAAAGAGTGTTCAAACATGGGCATGGCAGTACACATTTTTAATGCTAGTATATGGGGAGTAGAGGCAGGAAGATTAGGAGTTCATGGCCAGACTCCCTCACAGAGCAGGTTTAAGAGCAGCCTGGGATACACAAGACTCTGTTTTTTGTTTTGTTTTTAAGAAACTCTTCAATTTTTTTCTTGTCATTGATAGAAATTGTACATTCTAGAACTTTCTCAGGAATACTAAAGTTAGAAAATTTGCTTGGGTGTGGGTGTGGTTCACTGCTTTTTCTTCCATGAACCATTATTCTCTATTTCTTTCCTATCCCCTCATACATTCCCCAAATACAGGTTGAATTGCCTGCCCCCACACTCTTCTGTGAGCATCCTTCTTACAGCGCTGACCATGCTAGATCATGGGCTCCCTAGGCCTGATTTTTTCACCTGGTCTGCTAAGTTGATTTGAGGCAGATCATGTCCTGTACGCCGTATAGGGCTGTGTGTTTAGGACTTGAAAGTGCTCAGTATTTAGTTGTTGAATGAATGGATGGCCAGATGCATGAAAGAATGAGTAAATCGATGACTTAATGAGTAAATGCTCAGTGAGCAAAAGGTTGAGTCATTCTCCAATTCATTTAATCTCTCTCCATTAACCCTAAGTTACTTACTGTTCTCTTCAATTTCAGCTCTGGACAATGTCTAAGACTTCACTGAATTAGGAATAACTGGTATTAGTGACTAGCATAAAAATCATATCTTATTACTCAGCTCTTATGTTATATATTGCATTATTTTCTGTCCCTGTTTCTAATATTGATAGGAAGCAGAGCAGACCAGAGCTGCTGAGACTGACAGACTGTCTGGGATCAAACCTCATCCCCATAAATGTTTATCTATGGGAAGACCACTTAACCTCTCTGTGAGCTTTGCCATCTGTAGAGTAGACATAAATAATGGGACCAACGTTATAGGATCAGAGTGATGATTCTACCATTATCTATATAATACTTATTAAGTACCTAGCATTGACTGAAATAAATAAATACTGTTTTCAGACCATTTGGTTCTTCTTCTATTTAAAGACTCCTCTGTATTTGCAGAGGCATGTAAAATGCCTTATTAGTTGGCATCAGGAAAGCCCAGCTCATAGTTTATCCTTGAACAATGATGATGAGGTTCCAGAAATACTGTGGGAGATGACAACTCATTGGCCACATCCTGATAAGATAAATCCACCTTGGGAATAGATGGACTGACATGTTGAAACTAAATTGACCCCGTAGCTGTAAGCTCTTCCCACACCCCTCTCATCTGAGGCTGTACTTGTCTCCACACCTTGAATTGCTCCAGTCACTACACTCTTGGATTTCCCTTCTGTTCGTCTGTCATGACAACACCCTCCCAGTGACCTTGTCAACAGTCCTTTACACACACATACGGCCTTGCCATTTTTCTTAAACTAAACTTTGTTTATCTGGATTCATATTAATATTGTTGAATACTATTTTCTTATGGAAGGTGTGAAATTGTTACAAAGCACTTAATGCAGATGTTTGGCCAATTGTAGATAGGAAATAAATAAAAGAATAAATGATATTGTAAATGAGAAGGAGGACCAATGACAGGAAAATTATGAGAAAGAAAGATGTTAGATTCTATGTGTAGGTCCAAAATGACCACTAAAAATTGTAGAGAAAGGGAAAGTTAGAGTTTTATATGAGAAACATGGTCAATATTTTGGTCAATAACTAAACTTATGTAAGTAATTCAACCATGTAATTTTTATAAGCCCAGATTTTTTTTAAACTTAGATTTTATTAATTGAAATTCAGAGTGAAAAATAAACAAGGGGATTGTCTGCCCTTACAGCACCAATAATTAATCATTTCTGGGTGACTAGAATGCTGAAATAATGCAAATCTTGTCATATGAGGAAGAGAAATTTAGCATTTTATTTGGAGAGGTGAGAACATGGGAGGTTCATATATTATTTTATCACTCATTCATCTGACAAGTATTTATTGAGTAGCTATTAGATTCCTGCCCTGTGCTTATGGAAATTACATCCATATGTATGGAATTGGAAGGGTGTAATATAAAGGAACAGAACAAATGAATACCAAACAATATTATACATAGAAATAAATTACTTGATATTTGCCATGTGATAATATCATATGACACATATGTCTGTGTTATTTTCAGTCAGGAATAGATAGCCATTGTGGAGAGAAAAAAAATGATGAACAGAGTCTTGTGAGTTAAGAAGGTGAGGGTTCATGGCCATATTTATAGGGTGATATCCTGAAAGGCTTGTCTGATCAGATCACAGCTGAGATCTGAGATCTTGACAAAGCAGGGTAGGGTGTCTAGCAAAAGAGAGAGGATGTACAGCACAACTACAGGGGAGAGAAAATGCAGGGCTCTGAGGCAGGGGTGCACCTCAGGAGTCTGAGTAACAGGGTGTCTGGGGTGGGGTGAGGGAATGGATGTGGGAAGGCCCTGCAAAACATGGCCAGGACTTGGTGTTTCAGTGCAGAGACATGGTCACTATTCTCAAGTGCTCCCCCTATCGCCTGCTCCCGTTCCTTGAGAAACTCCCAGTCTCAGAGAGGAGAAAAACACAAGTATGACAGTGTGTGGTGATGACCATGACTAAGTAGCATGCTAGCTGTCCAGCGAGGAAGGTTATAGGACAGCTCTGTCGCAGGGAAAGTGACTCTCTCTTGCCGACAACAGAGAAGGTGCTGTTTGCCAAATATTTTTGGCTTGGCTTTCAGGTACACCGTAGGACTAGATTTTCTAACCTTCCTTTGGGTATGTGAGACCAGTGAATCAAAAGGAAATGTTGAGTGTCCCTTCCAGGCTGAGGCATTAAGTTGATTAGCGGGCACTTGCCAGAAAATTTTCCCTTCTGTGCTAGCTGGTTGTGTGTGAGATGATGGTTGCTTGATGTCACTCTGGGTCCCCAAGTGACTGCATGAAACAGAGACCCTCAGTCCATTCTAGTTTAACTGTAGTACATCTTTTGGTTTTTGAAGTACAGCTTTTGGGATTGATTTTTTCTCACACATAACTTAGTCTATGCAGAGATAACATGGGCATGGCTCTTAATAGATTATTTTCTAGGTTAGAAGGAAAAGGAGGAGGAAGAAGAGGAGAGAAGTTGTTCATTCTAGAACTGCACTTGCTGAAACTGATATTCAGAAATGGTTTGTTCAATGAGTGTGTTTAAAGGACTGCCTGGTGCTAACAGATTGGACCTTTACATGGCACAAGGGCCTGGAGAGGCAGTTTCCATATGTAAGCAATAGCTTTCCTAGTAGGGTGAGCTAGTGTCTCCGATGGCAGGTAGTGAATTTCTGGTCATTGGAGGTCTCCAAGTACAGGCTAAAACACTCCTTTGTGAGAATGCTGAAGAAGGGTTTCCATTCATCAGAGGAGACTAAACAGGACTAAAGTCTATGTCAAATATCTTCCTGGTATTTTACAAGTCCATGGTCTTAGTGGGCTATTAGGGATATACCCACTATCACATTGAGCTAGTTCTTTAAGGGTTTCCATAATACAATCCCATAAATGGGTAGCTTAAGACAGCAGCAAACGTCAAGATCAAGTTATCTTCAAGATTGTCTCTTCCCCAGGGCTCTGCAGGCCTCTGTTTGTTCCTCTTTCTGAGCTTCAGCTGATGACCTGCATGCCACGGCATTTCTTACCTAGTAGATGTATCGGCACAACCTGTCTGCCTGAATATTGTGATCTGAGTCTTTACATGGCCATCTTCTGAGACACGTGCTGCTGTGCTATATTGGGGCCCCAGCCTATTCCAGCTTGACCTCATCTTAACATAACTAACCATATCTGTAATGGGCTCACTTCCAAGTGGAGCCACATTTTGAGATGCCGAGGGTCTGGGCTTCAACCTAGACACAGTGACGGGATGAGACTCAACCTATAGCAAATATCAATAGTAACTGGAACAAGCTATGCACCCTCCCTGTAATACTTTATTTATTCTTGCAGTAACACTTGTAAGCTAGAAAGGAGTGATATTTAGGACATTGAAGATATTTATGGCATGCGTATGACTTGGGAAGTAACCAATCAGAATGGGGCATCCACACATGAAAATGAGACATTAATCACTCTAGTTCATTATGGACAGGCAAACTCCTATGGTGATGTTCTGTGATGGTAGGTCCTCTTTTTATTTCTATTTTTTAAGATGGAGAAAATGAGCACCAGAAAAGGCCAAATAGCTTGACCAAGACTGAATGACTAATGAATAGAGGAGCTGGTGCTGGACCCAGATCTTGCTGACTGGAGCCTGGGTGTTCACTGCTGTTCTATAACCAGCTTAATTAGCGGCCACATACTGTTCTCGTGAAAAGAAAGTCTCGGGGCTCTTACATTATCAACACTCTCTTCTCCCAGGTTCAGATTTAGGGCTTCTTGACAGCCGTGACTTTTAGTTTAATGTTTTCTCCACAAATCCAGGCTGTTTCCCTAGAAATTGCTTCAGTCTCTCCTCCTTGGGGGCAAGCTTTTCTGATGGCTTTTGATTTATAAGCGCCCAGCCTCCACTTTGTCCCAAGCATCAGGGAAAATATCTCTACCAGTAAACTTTGTTACTAGAGGAGAGAGAGGGAGGCAGTGTTTAGACCTGCCCATTCCCAGGAAGAGCCTGACTCAGACAGCCATTACAGAGAGCCAGAGCCTGGCTGCTTGGCTCCTTCTGGCTTCCTTCTGGACTCTGAGCTTCCTCTGAAGCTCACAAGTCACAAGCCACCATGAACCAAACCTGTATGGGGATGCTTCCCTCTTAATCTGCTTTTCTAGAACAAGGCAGAAAAGGGGTGGGTGGGAAATAAAGGCTTCTAGCCAAAGCTAGCTATAGCAGAGGAGGGCAGAAACTAAGGTGTATGAAGTGCCTGCTCACCAAATATGCCCTTAGCTTTTGCCAAACTCATGTCAGTAATTATTTCAAAGTGGCTTTTCTTCCTGTGTCCCTGGAAGATTCCTTCCCTGGCTTCATTCTACACTTCAATTTCTGACATTCTGCACATTCTGACCCTACTCCTCATTGTTACCGAGAATGCTGGCCGTTATGCAGGAAGTTGCTTTTGTCCACATTTTTTAATAATGGCAGTGGGCAGAGTTTTGCAAATTTTTCCAGGGAGACCCAGTCTGCTTCAGCATGCCTGGGAATGGTCCATTAGCCAGCTTTGTCTTCTTTTGAGTTATCTCTCCTGTGCTGAAAACCGTGTCCTGTCTTTGGTGTAAAGTGGTGGGCATCCACTGAAGCTAGATGTACAATCTCTCCTCTCTAAAGGTGACTCTGCAGCTCCTGTCTTTCTTATTGCTTCCTATGTAACAGGTGGTATTCAGACAAACTAGCAAGAGTCAAAAACCAGAACCCAGAGGGTCTGTTAAGGATATGGACCAGTGGTAGAAGACAGAGACACTGCAATCTGAATGCTCGCATTCCCCTCTCTGCCCCACACATTTAAATATTGAAATCCTCACTTCCAAAGTGATGGCATTTGGAGTCGTGGGGCATTGCCCCATAAGTAGGACCAGTGAGCTTATAAAAGCCCCTCTAGGGAGACCCCCTCAGTCCTTCCATCATGTAAAGACATGGCTGGAACGTGCCTCAGAAGAGCCAGAGACTAGGCCCTTAGACTCAGGATTTGCCAACCCATTGGTCTCTGCTTCCTGTTCCCTAGAATGGTAAGAACTAAATTTCTGTTGTTTATAAACTACCCAATCTGTGATATTATTTCACTGCAGCTGTCAACGGAAATGGAAGGAAAATCAGAGGAAGAAGGCACAGAGGGAAGATAGAGAAGGAATTAGGAAGGTGCCTGGTTAGCAAGAAAACAAGGTAAGAATTCTATAGGTAGGGTGAGAAAACATAAACCTGAGGGATAGATAATAACACTCCAGGTTCAATGCCACACTAACAGTTGTGAACAAGATAGATAGCCAATGACCCTACAAATGAGAGTGCAAAGGAGTTGTGGTAATTCGATAGATTGATACTCAAGAAATCCTGTGCTCCTATTGATTTCATTTCCTCTGCTCCAGCTTCCTTATCAATATAATTATCATGGCCAGGAGCAGAGGTGTCTCCGGGCAATTTGTAAGAGGTGGATAACGGGATTGTCCTTAAGGCTGATTTAGTGCTGAGTTAATGAGGCGCTCACTTGTCTCTAGGGAGGTCTGAGGGGAGGCCAGGTCACCCTAGCTGGGTTGAAGCTCTTCTACTACTTAAAGTCCTTCTGACAGGGCTCTTCTTTTCCTGCCCCCACCCCAACACCCTCCTCTGGCTTTATTTCTTCACAATGAAGAGATCTTTGAAGGTTATAGAAAAATATTCTATGAGTCATCTGCTTTCAAAGACACAGTGAAGGAAGGAAAGAAGTGGTCACAGAAGCTGGGATGAGGTTGGGGACAGGAGTGAAGGGGGGAGAGAGAGAGAGAGAGACAGAGAGAGACAGAGAGAGACAGAGAGGCAGAGAGAGAGAGAGAGAGAGAGAGAGAGAGAGAGAGAGAGAGAGAGAGGAGGCAAAAGGCAAAGGGGAAGAGAAGAAGAAAGGGGCAGGTGCATGGCGGAACAGGCCTCCCTCCAGCTTTTCCCCCTTCTTTTTCTTTTTCCTTGGTCAGAGATGATGGTAGGGCAGAGGGACCTCAGGGTGAAAACAGGAGAGAATGAGCGTACAGGTTGTTGGGTAGGCAAGGATAGAGCATTCCCCTGGGGGTGGGTAGCCAGTGCTCTGCTTAGATTTTCTAGCTTCTGCCAACCTTAACTCTCCACTCAGTCCCTAGGGGTGATTTATAAACCAGAGGCGTATCTGTGGGAAAATGACACTTTTTGTGCTTTTTTTTTTCCCCCTGTAAGTTAGAATTAGTTTAAAAATAGTCCCCTCTCTGCCACTGGGATGCTCTGTCACTCAGAGAAAGAGGGTAATTATGAAAGACGAGGGTGTAATGTGATTACAGCCGGCCCCATTGTGTCAGTGGAGGCAGAGCTGGGCTGCTGGGAGAAGGCACAACTGGCTGTCTCCATCAGCACTGGGCCTTTATTGGGCCTGTCAGATTTCTGAAAAGAACCCGAGGGCAGAAAACTCCCAGCAGACAGGACTCCATGGCTGGCCAGGAGTTGACAGAAGGACCAGGGGTGGGGTAAGACTGGGCCTGGCTGGGGTGTTCCCACCCACCGGGCCTGGCTACCCAATGGCCCTAGTAATGTGCACTTTGATGTGTCCACATGTGAGAGTCTGTAGGAAGAGTCTTTGCTTCAGCACCTAATGGATCCGCCTTCATTTGTTGGCACATGTACAGAGCCTCGTATGTACCAGGCTTCATGTCAGCGTGGATTACAAGTACCACAGTGACTGGGAAGGGAATCTGGCTGCTGATCTTGTCCTCTGGCTCCATCTTGTACTATCCGGCAGAACTCTAATTGCCCTGACCTCCCAGAGCAGCTACTTCTTCATCTGAAAAATGGGGTCTTGAATAGCAATCAAGGGGATGATAAAGAGAGTGATCAGCATCTCTAGACTGGAAGTGCAAGGGAGGGGAAGGTCATCCAGGTTTGAATCCCTGCTTCACAGCACAAATGGCAGGCCTGGGCAAAAGCTATTACTGGGGACACATTCCTTTTTGGCCACTGTAGCAGACAAAAAGTCTTGTCTGGGAATTTCAGCTTCAAAATTATATGATGTATGATCTTGGGGTTTTTGTGATTTTTTTTGGTAGCTAGACATCCTATTTAGGTGAGAATTTAACCAATTTTGTAGTCTCTGGAGAATTCTCAACATCTGTTGAGCAACTGACAATTCTATATTATAATATGCCCCATTTGATGCTCACAGAACCTGATGGGATTATTCCTGTTTTATACATGAAGCTTAAGTCTGGGGGTGCTTTGCACAGTTACCCACAGGAAGTTAGAGCCAACCAAAGTACTGGGCCATATTTCTGGTTCTTACTTCAGGAATAGAGCTACAGCCTTCCTCCCCCATCAGCTGCCCCATCCTTTAGAAATAGGTAGGGCATAAATAATGGATTGCTAATTAATCTTAACCAGTTTGGTCCAAAGTTCTTTCAAGAGCCTGACCTTTCTCTATCATTAATGACTATTTCTCATCTGTGTTTCTTCAGCGTGGAGAACAGCATGTCACCATTTGCTGTTCAATTATTCTTCTTGAAGACTCACATTACCTTTCATCTTTCTCTTCCCTCCATTTAATAAACTGCAAAGAAAGTTCTATTGCAAGAAAGATTGCCAGCCAGCTTAGAGCCCAAACTTACGGTTTTTCTTCCCAAGATTTCTCTTAAAGCAGATTGAGCAATTGGTTTAGAATATAAGAAGTGGTCTCTCTGCCCACATGGAACTTACCATCTAGTTGAAGTGAAAAGATACACATGATCCTAAAGAAGAAGATAAGGTACTCTGTTTTAGGGAATTCAACTGAAAAAAAAAATCACTTATTTTAAGTTTAGTGAGCATCCCACAGTGGGTAGAGAGACCAGTGTGGGAGAGGGCTTTCTGAAACAGTGGTATCTCCATCCAGATGTGAGGGTTGTGGGTAGGAGTGGTGCAGCATCTGGGACAGAACGGTAGTGTGATCAGAAAAAAATTAGAGCCCTAAGACTAAGTGCAAGGAAGTCTGGCCTCCAAAGGGATCAGCTCTGTCTTCATGAAGGCTTAAAATCCAGCGCATGAATACCTATGTGTGCCTATCAGAAAAGGGGCTGGCCATGCATTAGTGATGTTTCCAGAGCCTCTTGTGTGTGGACTAGAGGGTCTTGGGGGCCAAACTGGGACCATAACTTTTAATATTTATAACTATGGGAACTAATTGCTTAATTTTTAAGATCACAAAACTGTTCAAAAAAAACAAATCTTAGAAGAAGTTACATTTAAAAATGATATCTACCCCCATCCCATATCCAGAACACCACAGGAATTCATCTGCTCTACAGCTACCTAATGACAAGCTCACATATCAAGTTCACGCTGTTTCCAATTATATGGCATAGCTATATTGGAGTCGATCTTTTCTAGCAGGAACCAAATAATTATACTCACTTTTGGCTAGCCATTAATTTCTTCAATGACTTGAATGTTGGTGGTGGCAACTTATTAAAGTTTGGCTGTAGTGGTCTACGGGTATTATTGACTTCAATTGTGTAAATTATGCCTTTTGGAGCATGAAATAGCACCATCCTGGCCCAGAGACTACAAGCAGGTGAAGTCTGTCTTCTAGTGCATGAAATAACATAATCATTTTCTACTCGAAATTTGAAGAAGCTCTAGAGTAGTGGTCTATAGAGCACAACTCGCTTAATTAAATTTAGTTACATGCTGGTTGCATGCCAGGAACAGGGCTAGGATCCATCTAAGATGCCAAGGGCCAGCTAGAGAAGTATCAGGCAGCTCCTCGTGTATCTGGAAGGAAAGTATTCACATAGCAAGGTTAAGGAGGAGATCATGGTGAGTACCATGTCAGAGATATGGACAGTTCTTCTAGGAGCTCAGCAGAAGGCAGCTTCTCACTCACTGTAAGACTAGCTATAGAAAGGTCAATGGGGAAGGTGACCTTTGAACTGGGGCTTGAAGAATGCTAAAGATTCTGAGAGGAGGAGGCAATGAGAGATGAAATGAGAGGTTCAGAGAATGATGAAAACGACCCTCATGGTTCCCGGGATAGTGGGGCATCTGGGGAGTCTGTTTTCAGAGGGGAAGGGCACTAAGATGGCTGATCGCCTTGGTTGGTAGCTTCAGAAAATTGCCTGGAGGTTTACCCAGCCATAAAAAGAATAAAATTGAGCCATTTGTAGGAAAATGTATGGAAACAGAGATCATAGTGGCCAGTGAGATAAGTCAGTCTCACAGAGACGACTATTGTATGGGCTCTCTCCTGTGCAGAAGATGGGGCAACAGAATGTGACACTAAAGGGGGCACTACAGGAACGTGGAAGGGGAAGGAAAAAGGGGGTGACAGGGATAAGAAAGGTTAACTGGGGGTGAATATAATCAAGTTATGTGTATACATGGAAATGGAAATGTTGTAATGAAACACCTTTGTACAATTTATATGTGCTCACAAAAATAAATTAAATTTAAAATAAGCAATAAATAAATGAATTCTCTCTGTGTCTATGGACCTGATGAATCACTAGCATTTTTTTTTTCTAGAGCCTGACATGTGTCATTTGTACTTACAATTGGCCCCAAAGATAAATTCCAAATTGAACGAGGATTTTCAAAATTGCATTTATTCAATTTGTTAGGTTCAGATTAGCCTTCCTCATTATTTTAGGGAGTGGTTTTTCAGGGTACATAATTCCTTTAATTCCTTTTCTCCCACTCTTTTTCTGATAAAAAGCATTTTGGTTTCCATTAAGGGACAGCACATCATCTTTGTTCATTACTGTTAAAAGGGAGCACCCGAGGAATTCAAATGCCATTTTTATTAACTATTAAATCCAGGGTACACATTGTACAATATCGGGCTTTTAAATGTGTTCGATCCGAACAAAGACAAGAATTGACCGTTTAGCTATGAGGAACCGCCTTGCTGACAAATTAAAAACAGATGGCCTGGAGTGAGTTCTGAGTGTAGCTAGGCCACTGAGGCCATGGAAAGTGAGGGATGTCCAGAGGGTTCAGAGTTCCTGTGTGATGGAATTGGACAAAAGAATTGCTCATTACAAGGATGCAGAGTGCATCAAGTAGATTCGGCCTTTTACCTGAAATAACTTGATATCCAATTATCTTCACCCAGCCTTCTCCTCCCTTGCCAGCCTTTGCTGTACTCCGTTATACCCAACTCCTTTCGATAGTCCTGGAGATCTTCCACTGCCCACCTTTGGCTTCTCTTCGTTGGTACCCTCCCTCCTGCCTTTCCCCAGAGCTTCCTATCCTGCCAAGAGGGAGCCCTGCTCAGCAGGAACTCGGTGAGAGGGTGGTGAGGTCCCTGTTCCTTCTTCAGGGAGGCCACCTAGAGCTGACTGTGCCCCTAAGAGGAAGGGCACATCGCCTACTTTTCTTTACGTGACTGTTCCTCTCATCTCTTGCTCAGTCTCCTTGCCCCTTTGTGGGTGTACAGATGGTGAGCTTAGCTCCTGTTGGCCACAGACCTGTGTGCAGTGCCCTCAGTGATGAGTCATGGCTATCTAGAGCTTGTCTCTGCATATCCGTTCAGGGACTTGCCTTGCTGGGAAGGGCCTTTAAATCCAGATGTTTCTTCCTAGCTAGGCTCTGCTAAAAACTCATTTCCCCCGTGTTTCCTCCCTTTCTCTGTTAGTCAAATGCCAAAGTAATCCCAGACACAGTGCTGGCAATAAATTAATGCCTTCTGAAAACCTATTTGGAAACAGGTAAGTCTTAAAGCATAAATAACCATGACATTTTCATTTTCACAACAGCCTTCAACTAACCTAACAGTGGACATGGTTCAGTGTGGCTTCATATTGTAGCGGAGAGCAAGATTCATGGGCTGTAAAAGGTCCCAACATTTTCTCTCACATTGATCTTTCTGCCTTTCCCCGCTTTGAAAATCATTAACATGAGTCAGAGTAGGAGAACACCTGGCATTTGTAGGGCTTGTTAGAGTTCTCAAGGTGTTTCCATACATGTCAACTTGGTTGGTCCTTCTGCCAGTTCTGTGTAGAATGCATCATGGGTGCACTGTTCCTTACCAGAGAGCAAGAGAGGCTCATTCCTATGAATAACAAGCCACACAATTACTGCTGAAGAAACGTAGCTTCCTGAGGGCGATCTCCACTATTTCTAAGAAATTCACTGTCTGAAAAGAAACAGAGTCCCTGTCTGTTATAAAGCTGTTTACCTCATAGGGAGACTAGAAAAATATAGTGATATTAAAATAAAATAAAATAAATAAACAAAACCACAATATTACTTATTTTTATGTCTCTGCAAGAAAGTGTTCTGAATTTTATATATATATATATATATATATCTCCCAATAACTTCAGACTTGGCTTTCTCTACTGTCAGTAGACTTGGCTTTCTCCACTGTCAGGACACTTAGGTGTTTGAGGTAAAGGCGGGAAGAAGGCTCATTAACATGAACTCTAAATCCCAGAAACGGTAGTGTTGTAGCACTC
>CABHPQ010140160.1:0-14882 GCA_902168405.1 Peromyscus aztecus | reverse complement strand
GGAACCTGGTCATTTGGTTCTGCTTTTCCCAGCAGGTACCGCTCCCCTGGGGAACTTGGGTAAGTCCATAAATAGCTCCACTGACACAAAGGAGCTCTGTCTGGGGAAGGCAGCCGCTTGACACACCGCCGGCGGGCTGCCCGCTCGCCCGCCCGCCCTCGGGAGGAGCCGGGCGGAGACCCGGGCGGGTGGCCGGCAGCAGCCGCAGCTAGGAGTTGCCTGGGTCCTTGCCGGAGTGTGCTGGGTAGGTGCCTTGATGACAAAGGTGTGTGTGTGTGCAGCGATGGTGGGCAGTGGGAGCGTGTCTTGTTCGAGACACCCCGTGTCCCTGTTTCTATTGTTTCTTCCCCAGGGCAGCCATTGAGAGACATCATGCAACCAAACCGGCTCTGTTCTGTTCTAGTGTGTGTGTGTGTGTGTGTGTGTGTGTGTGTGTGTGTGTGTGTGTCTCCGTATGTCTGTCTGTCTGTCTCAGGGGGTGGTAGCCCCTCAGGGTTAGGGGGCAGGCTTCTCTGTTTCCGAGCTAGCCAGCGAGCTTTTCTTTCTAGGAGAGATAAGGAATGTTTGGTGACCAGTTGGGACACTGCATGGGGAAGGAGAGCTTAGCCAGCAGGGCTGACTATTGTGTCAGGGATGCTGGCCACACATCACATCAGGAAGCATTGGGGATGGCAGTTCTTGTGTAGATCCCCTGGCTGCGGAAGAGCTGGACTCCTAAGCCTGTCTTGGGGAGTTAATGCTAGTCTCAGTCTGAGATCTGCCTTTGGAAACACAAGCAGCCTTGCTGTGTGCCCCATGAGCTCAAAGCTACCTCCCTACCCTGCCAAGGGAAGAGCCTGCACCTGCTCCCTTGGCTCCAGCTGAGACCTTCTCCCTCTCAGAGCTAGCCCCTGTAGTAGACAGAGACCAATTCTTTTCTCAACTTGGAGGGTCCATGTCTTTACTCTTGTCCCAAAAGAACCCTAAGTCTTGGGCTAGAATGGGACCCTGAGCCCAGAGAAGGGAGAAGCCTTGGCTAAGTTCAAGCAGCAGGTCTGTGACTGAGCCAAACCAGGACTGAGGACCTTTGCCTCCCAGAACAGTGAGGTCAGGACCGGACACATGGGAAACCATTTCCCCAGCCCCGAGCTACAGGATCCCGCTTGAGTCAAGACTCTTGACTTAATGCATAGCCAGCAGGCCCCTCAGCAACTCCGTAGAACTGTTTCCCATCCAGATGGTCTCTGGCTTTGTACTGCGGGCACTTTGCTCCCTAGTAGGGTGGCCGGCGTGGTTGCACACCGCCAATGCAAGAGCTGCAGCAGCTTGCTCCTCTGACGCTGGCAGGATCTCAGCCAGAGTCAAAGTTTCCACCCAGGCCCTCTGAGTCCTCTGTGCCCAGCCAAGGGCCACCTCCCCTCTTCCTCAGCTCTAGCATGTGGCATGGCTTAGCCCTGGGCGGGGAGCCTCTAGGGAACCAAGTTGCAGAGCGGGGGCACACTCAGGCCCAGCCTGGCATCCGAGAAACAGGAACCTAGTGAGGATGGAGCCCATGGAGACAGTGACTCCCTGTCGGGAAGTCTCCAGGGCTTTGAGCCAGGATGCTCCATTAGGCTCCTGATTACAGGTGCTAGTTATCAATGAAAGTACCGCACTTCCCAGCTTGCCTGTCTTTCTTGCCAGTTTTCGCGCACGCTGTTTCCTTGGCCAAGAAACCCCTCTTTTCCATTCTCTCTAGATCTTAATCTCATGTAACCTCCATACCTGGAGTGAATACATCTGTCTGCTGGTGGTGGCATCTCTGGTGGCTGCTTGTGTCCTATTTATGCAGGATGTGGGTTTTATTCATCCCTTAGTCACCCACAAGCCCAGCTTTCTCCCAGGGCGTGGTTGGAGAGGGGGTGTTGAGATGCCTTGGCGAGCAAGGATGTTTTTTCCCCCTGAAGGACATTCTCTGATGTCCAGGTCAGCTCAGACTGTCCATCCTATCTCTGTGACTGGCAGGAGAGTGGGCACTGCCGGGAGAGGATCTGGCCAGAAGCTCCTCAGGATGAGCTTTAGTCTCTGCACATCAGTGTGATGAGAGGAGAGGACCAAGGAGTTGAAGGCTGGCTTTGGTGGGAAGTGAGGCAGGGAGGCCTGCCTGAAGCCCTGGAAAGAGCCTGTCCAAAGGTCATACTGTGCGGGGTGGTGACCACACCATAGTCTGGCCATCGATGGTAGAAGGGACAGCCCTGGATGGACCCATTGCAACACTCATGCCTTGTCCTTTGCACAGACTATAGGCGCTTGGAGTTCAGCTTCCTGGACCACTTTGGAATGGTCATTGCTTGGACTAGATCTTGAAGACTGGTTTTCTGCCAGGGGTCTTGCCTGGCTCTCTCAGAAGAGGCACAGCTGGGGAGGGAGGGTCCATGCCCAGCCAGATCCCTGGGGAACTTAAGTGCTGCTTCCTATTTGGTCTCTGAGCCTCTGGAGCTGGTGGAGTCTGTTTACCTTCTGAATAGAGACAGGATTGAGACAGAAAGGAAATGCTCACCTGAGGTTACATGGAACCCAGGACTCTGGTTGCTCAGTCCATGTCTCTCCTCATTGCGTCGTACCTCAGGATATATGAGCTTTGTCTTGGAGCTCTCGCTCTGTCTCTCTCTTTTGGACTATCCAGTGACACATTCCTTTTGGACCCTTGGGCTTACTGACTGAGCTTGCTGATCTCTGGAAAAGCAGTGTGTGTGTGTGTGTGGCAGAGAAAGTCCAGGAGACCCAGCTGTTTCTCATACCTGCCCAGTGACTCTTAGGCAGATTCACCTATTTTTCTAGTTCAGTTCCCACTTTGGAGCAACCAGGGACAGGATCAGATATTGCTAGGCACGTTCCAGCCACTGGATTCTCTGGTTCTCTGCAGACCTAGGGCCAAGAGTCAGGGTCAAGACAAGGCTCAGCTTAGAAACAGTCTCTGACCTCACAGCATCTTGCTCAGGCGCCTCTGGGCAGAAGCCTTCTCATGCGAGCTGCAACCCAGGCCCCGGCTGGGAGGTTTGTTGTTGTTTGTGGAGCCCGTCGGTTTCCAAGATCTCATTGCTCAGGGAAAACCATCATTCCTCCCAGGGATAAACAAGACTGCTTATGGCTCAACCCTCTAAGTCCAGGGAGGCTGGAGCCACTCACAGCAGGCCAGCTGGGCTCAGTCCCAGGGAGCTGATGCTTGGCTGCTCCCCACTCCACACCCCCTCCCACCTCATAGAACCACTAGTGAGCAGAATGAGCTGGAGGGGGAATGCACCACCAGCCCCTTGGGAAATCAGAAGGTCTAGGTACTGAGGAATGGATGGAAAGTCCCTGGTACCCTCTTCCCCCTGATGGTGGTCTGGTCATCACAGCAGATGTGTGGAGAGCCGCCAGGTGTACCCTCTACCCCAGATGGCCCAAGGGTCTTCCTTCTGGGCAAGATGGTCCAAGCTGCTGTCAGATAACCACCCAGACTCCCGGCTTAGGGAAATGGGCTGTGTGGTGAGTTACAGGGCATTGGATGGAGCGTTTACCATCTGCCCGGTTACTTGTTGGTATGTTAGCCTTGGTCTGATAGTGGAACATAGAGGCGGGTGGCGGAGGGTGAGGGAACATGAAGAGGGACAGAGAACAGGCTGTGCGAGCCTCTGAGAGCCAAATGGCTGGCGGGAACCTTGAGACAAGGAGGTCAGGGAAGGAGCCATAGGTTAGAAGCTTCCATGGATTGTAACTGGTGTCTAGTCAGGACACAAAAACTTCCCTGAAGAGACTGTAGTTGATAGAGTTCCCAGTTGGTCCAAATAGCAACTTGGTTCTGTTCTCTTTACCTCTCTCCTTCTGTTCTTCCCTTCTCTACCTCCCCCTTCTCTCTTTCTCCTCTCATCCCCCTCTCCTTTCCTATCATACCCATTAAGTGCCTTTGTATAACACCCTTTCTGGGTCTTGGAAGCATCAACATAAAAGGCTCACTCTGTGACCTGAGACCCAGGCTGGGTAGGTAAGGGATAGTGAGATGGATGTGTTGGCGGCCCATCGACAATGCCCTGGAGAAGCATCGGATGTATCCTGGGAGCCTCGGTGAGGCTTCCTACAGGACTGAGGCTGTCTGCTCGTGCACATGCATACCTGTCCAAAGAGCAAGAACCTATCCTCGTTTCTCCACTTCCTTTCTGTGGGGATGTGATTTTTTTTGCCTCTGTGTACAAATTACCCTCCAGCCTCAGCCACACGCCCCCGCTTATCTCCAGAGGCTGTCTAATGTGTCTTGCAGGGGTGTGGACTCTGGACTTAAGGGCAGTGACCCCACTTCACAGTATGTATCTCTCCTGCCTGTGGTTCCTCTGGCAGTTGTCAACCTCACTAGTCAAATGAGATGCAAAATGGAACTCTTAGATGAGGAAGAATCATGCCTGTGGATTCCAGGTCATCTCACGGAGGACCAGATGTCTTGTCTCATAGGTGGCTGTTGCTAAATACAGGCATGTAGGCCAGGTGCTCAGGAGGGGTGGGGGCTGACACAGAAGGTGATGGAGAGGGGTATTAAAGATGGAGGGCTCACAGAGGAGAGATCTGCTGTCTCCCGCAGAGAAGGCACAGTTGAGGGCTTTTCATTGTCTTTCCAGTGAACTTTTCAGTCGAAGCCTAGTGTACCAGAGAAAGATGACAAGAATGCCTGCCGCTGATGGCTTTTCCCCAAAGGAACACACCCGTTCAGGCCCAGAAAGAAAACATCCCACCCAGCGCGCTGGGAGTGCTCCAGCGTGCCCTCCAGTCGCTGTGGTCCTGGTGTCTCTCCCCGACTGCTTTGCCTATCTACCATGCCCTTTGTGTAAATGGGGCCCCTGAGTAGACGTGCTCTGGCGCGGACTTCTCTCCTCCAGTGCTCTCATGGTGATTCATCACCACCGTGTTGTCTCAAGTTTTATTTTGTTCACTCTGTTACTATTCAGTGTGTTTCTCTATCTGCGTGCCTCAGTTTACCCCTTACTCTACCTTTTGACAAACGTTTGGGGTGTTTCTCATTCCAGGCTGCAGTGAGCAGGGTTGCAAGGGCTTCCTTCCTTGAACATGTCTTTTTGCAGGGCATCCCTCTTTCTTAGATATACCTACAGTTTGCCACAACTGACTCACAGAGCTGTGTATAATTAGCTGGGTGGATGCCATCACAGTTTCCCAAAGCGTGACGCCAGTGCGCCGGCTTTCAAGCTGTGTGTGACCATGCCTGTTGCCCCTCGTGCACAGCCACACTACCGCTATCAGATATGGCGACATCTAATTATGTTTTTAATTTACACTTCCTTGATGACTCATTAGGTTGTGGGCCTTTACATATGCTAATTGCTCATTTGGATAACCACTGGCAAAGCGCCTGTTCAAGCCTTCCCCTCACTTTGCTGTTGGAGCATGTCAGCCCCGTTTCCCTACAGTTTTGTGAGTGCTTAAAAAATATTCTGGATGTGTTGTGTTCCTTATTGGCTAAACACACTGAGAATATGTTCCCGAGTCTGGGGCTCATCGTTTTATTCTTGTCAGGGAATATTTGAAGAAAAGAGGTTCTCGATTCTAATACAGACCAGTCTGTTAACTTTTTTTTTTTTTTTAAATGGGCTCCAAGTTCAGAGAGAGACCTTGCCTTGATAAAGTGGAGAATAATTGAGGAGACAATAACAATGTCAACTTTGACCCTCCGTACACCCGCACGTGAATGCTCACCCAAGCTCATGTGTGTCCACACGCATGCACACACTCAGACCACACATATGTACACATTCAAAATAAAAAAATAAAAACATTAATAAGTAAAACCCAAACAATGTGAATTCTAGATTGCATCAGTTACCCCATCTGTGTGGATATCAGTAGGTTTAGTTATTGTTATATAATATTGTTCTGAGGATAATGACAAAGAAGAAAAGCTTATACATTTTCACTACAAATTAATTTTTTTTTAAGTTTCGACCTGTGGTTGGCTGACTCTGCCAACCCCCCTCCCCCCCCAGAGATGGTGCATCTGTTTGGACTCAGACATGAAACCCGCAGATATGGTGGGCCTTCTGAAGGTTTAATCGTTTTATGTTAAGTATTTAGACTTGAAACCCATCTGGAATAGTTGTTCTGCACAGTGTGATGCAGAAGTCCAGATTCATCTTCCCTGAGAAGATGCTTAACTTATCAAAAAGACTATCCTTTCTTATTATGGGACATTGTCACCCCGTCAGAAGTCAAGAGGACCAGATGTAGACATGTGGCCGGGTGGGCTGAGCTTTGGAAGGATGAACACAGCTGTTCAGGTTGATGGGGAGGTGGGAGGTGTTCGGGCGTGAGTGACAGAGCCGGTACAGGTGTAGCGTGCCTGAGAGAGTGTGCGTCTGCGAAACCGTAAATAGATTGGATTGGCTGGGGTGCTGTGGAGCTGGGGACAAGGAGATGCATTGGTGGTGATGTCTGTGGGACAGAGCACATGCCATTTCCTACACAGCACTTGAGCATCTGCAGATTTAGCCACCTCTAGGGGTTAGAGGGTTCAGAACAGAATGATTTGCTTAGGTTCGTGTGAGACTAAGGGGGTGAGAGTCCCATGACGTGGATAGCTGGAAGATGGGGTTGGAGCTGACCCAACCAAGCCCAGCCCAGTATGACCCCCTCCCATCCCCCCAGAGATCGTGCATCTGTTTGGACTCAGTGGTCTGAGGCAGGCGTGTGGCTGAGGGCCTGTCAAGGTGACCTTCAGTTGCAGGGCTGCAGCTGAGTCTAGTGTCCAGTTGTACACTCCAGCCTTCTATTGCCTCCAATGTTAGTCACCAGGGCCCCCAGCATTGCAGGCCCTGGAGGTGGAGGAGCAATGCAAACAGATTAGGCAGGTGTCCTGGAAAGAGCCGGGCCATGCATCAGGTCAGGATCTGACCCCTCTGAGCAGGCAGACATCCTGGAAGAATGATACTCAGCAGAGGAGTGACGTGGCCTAGGTCTCACAGGGAGCCCCAATGACGGAACCCAGGAGAAGGCTAAGGGTATAGACCGGCCCCTTCCTGTGACTCTGAGGCCTTTGGTACAGGCCTCAGTTTCCCGCCTTGAGCTAAGCAGCTGCAAATACTCCTATTCTAGGTTGTTATAAGGACCAGAATGTGTTAAGTGCTCTGTCTGTCCCAGAACTGAATGCAGGGGCATGAGCTGACAGTGTCAGTGACGTTGATGCTGATAGGCTAGGAATATGATTGCAGGATTTGTAGGTGCTTACTGAGCACCTGTGACGAGTCAGGCCTATGTCTTATGCTTTATGTGGAGCTCTGCTAGGATGTGGGGACTTGGCGTTTGAGTTACTGTGCTTCACACAAGGCAGCCTCAGCCTTTAAAGAGGTCAAGCACATGCGCGCACTGATCTTAGAGGTGGTGGAGATGGGATTTGAACCCCAATTTGTCCTACTTCTTCACCACGATGAATTTCTGTCCCGTCATTTCTGGCTTTCAGGGTGCTCCCGTTCACTAAGCTAATGCATAGCAAAGTGTAGTTGGGGGCTGGCCCAGGCGCCCACCTGTGAGCAGAGGGCATCATGGCATGCTGCACCCACCAGGCTTTTCCTCCACCTATCCCACCGGGGCACACTGGCTTCAGCACATGGTCAGGAAATGGGCATCAACTCCAACTCCCCACCTAGTCTCAGTTGCCAGCCTCGTGACCACACAGTTATTTTTGCCCTTTCCTGGGGCCTTCTTGGTACGTCAGAGCTTTTTTTGTTCCTGGTTGACGAACCTAGAGTAGGATGGTGTAGGAAAGCCTTATTTGGAGTGGACTCTGGGAAGGAGTTGGTTTAGAAGGGTCTCTAGGTATGTGGCATTGTAAACCACACTCCCATTGGACTCACACACACACATTGGACTCGGATTCCTGCCCTCCTGTGACCAGTCACTTGGAGCAAGGGCAGGTCCTGCTTATGGCACGGCTCACTAATGCCCAGCACAGTGTCTACCCCACGGGCACTCAGGAGAAGTCCTTGGAAGGGAGGGAGGAAGAAGGGAAGCAACAGAGGTCAGGAAAGACCATGAAGGAATGAGAAAGAGAAGGCTTTGAAGGGTGTGTGGGAGTGTGTGTGTGTGTGTGTGTGTGTGTGTGTGTGTGTGTCTGTATCTGTGTCTGTGTCTCTCTGCGTGCTGTGTGTGTACATGTGAGTGCATGCTAAGAGCTCTACCGCCCTAGGTCCTCTTCCTGCGAGTCCCTGTGAGCCCCAGCCCCAGCTGATTGCTCCTTCAGATGCCCTGGCTGACGGACTCTAGGCCACTCTAGGCTCCCTTGCCAGGGCCTCCCCTGTGCTGTCTCTGTGGGCCAGGCAGGCCCCTGCTTTGGCTCATGAAGATTGGAGCCCTGGCTCACTTCCTACCCTCGCTCCTCAGAGTTACTCAGCAAATGCCTACAGAACCCAGCCACATGCCAAGGCCTGTGCCAGGCACTAGCGCCAAAGACCAACGAGATCCATCCCTGCCCTGAAGGGGCCAGGTCTCTAGGGGGAGAGACCTAGGTGAAGGACCCTGTCAACCTCTCCCTACCCAGCCCTGCCTCAGGGGCTGTGGAAACTCAGAGGGAGGTGGGAGGGGTGGGCAGGGCTCTGGGGGGGGGAGGGAAGGGAGAAGGGAGGGGAAGGGACAGGAGACTCTATGTGCAGCTGGAGACAACTCAGATCGCCCATGGTGGCTCCACAGGGCAGGGCCTGGGCATGTGTAGGAACCAGAACCTCGCCCTGAAAACCGTCTGCTTGGTGCTGGAGGGATCAGGACGTTGGGTCTAGAGATAGTGGAAATGGATCCTAAGGATGACGGCGGGACTGGGAATTGCTAGCTGAGCACTGCGGCTCACCCACCTTTGCTTGTTTCCACTTAACCTCCAGCAGCCCTAGGAGGTCAGGATCATGGGCCCCATTCTGGAAATAAACAGACTCAGAGGTCAAGTGACTCGCGAAAGATCAAAAAGCAAACAAGTAAAAGAAACTCTGAGGGGAGAGGGGAGAGTAGGCCAGGACGTGGTCCCATGAGCCCAATGCTGCTCTCAGAGTGAGGTTGGGACTCCTCAGCACACCCAAACCCCTGCGTCATCAAAGAACAGGACCTTCTCCAGCAGTCTACGCTGCCTCCAACCGCATCTCGGAGGCCGGGATCCTTTGCCTCCCCATTTCCTCCTCCATAAGCCTCACCTACCTGTCTTGCTGCCTCAGCTTCCGCAGCCCCCCCGGAGCAAGGCTGGGGTGGAGAGAGGTTGGCCTGGCTCTTCATTCCAGTCTCTCCTGCACAGACCTGGCACCTCTAAGGCAGGGATGTATTTTGCCGCTGTTTGGCTCCAGTGCCTGGCACAAGCCTTGGCACATGGCTGGGCTCTGTAGGAGTTTTCTGAGTTAACTCTAGGGGATGGGGGATGGGGAGTGAGTCAGGGCCTGGTCCTGACAAATGAGGGAAGGGCCTGCCTGACCGCTAGGGAAGTGTGACCAGGTCCTGGCATGGAAGCCCGGAGCCCTCTATCAGGGACCTTCGAGTGGAGACCTAACGTCGGCTCACAGGGTCTTCCAGGGCTACAGAGTTTGGACTCAGAAGCACTGGGGAAGTCATGTGAGAGTTCTAAACAGAGAAGTGGTTAAGTTCAGACTTCCACAAGACAGTTTTTTTTTTTTTTCCCAGTATAACACAAAGAACGGCCAGAGAGATCTGGGCTGCCATTGGGAGCGCCGCACAGTTTGGATGGAGTTAACGTGGTATGGATGCAGAGAGAGAGGAGAGATTCTTAAAAAAAAAAAAAATCCATAAGCTTTGTTTTCTAGCACAGTTTTGGGAATGGAGCAGAAAGCGTAGCGTGTCCTGCTTTGTCCTTTGTCCCCTGGGTTCAGCCTACCACTTGCCCGAGGGTTGCCTGAGGTTTGATGAGGGACCATCCTGAGGATTTGGTGCCTGGCCCCAGGTTTGGGGTGAGGTGGTAGTCAGGGATCCAGACGAAAGAATGACGGACAGGACTCCTTTTGAGCAACTGGCGGCGGCGGCGGCGGCATCATACAGGGGCTCCAGAGGAGGAATGAACTCAAAATGCACTCAGTCTGGGGCACATGAAGCTGGTAGAGCTGAATAGATTTCCAGAAAGTGGTCTCCAACTCCGTCCCTGAGCTGCATGCCATGTGCCCTCCCTGACACTTTTTGAATAAATTACTTGGTCCGCTTCCTCTGAGTGAGCCTTCTCTGCCCTCTGTGCCATCAGCAAGGGCCTCCCAATATCCCACTCCTCCTCACAGCAGGATGTAGCTCTCCTTTACACTGCAGGCTGTGGCCAGTGTTGATCTTGTGCTTTTTTTGAGTGACCACTTGGTTGAAGACTGTCCTTCCCTCCCAGCCTGGAAGCACAGTTGTGTCCACGGAGCCTGGGACAGTGTTTGGCTGCAGAGTACTTCTGCGAGGCTCCGGTAAAAACTACCTGTGGACTCTAGCCTGAGAGGAGTGGCCTGAAAATGCAGAGGGTGTTCTAGAACCATCCGGAAATGGAGGTTCATGAGGGAGGTGCAGGGCTAAGATGAGGGACCTGGAACAGATCCTGATGGGCAGGAAGAGTAGTCTATGATGGATCAGAGCAGGGCTCAGTGGACCAGTCAGAGGAAATCTGCAAGCAGGTTCCAAGGCCAGCAGTGTTGGGAGTGGCCATGGCTACCATTTACAGGCTACTTCTGTGGCCACACAGTGTTGAACTTTGGATACATGATAGCTCATTTATTTTTCTTAGCAGCACCATGATCAAGTTGTTCTTAATCCCATATTATAGCTAAGGAGACAGAGACACAGAAACTCTAAGCCTAAGGTCCCTCAGCCAGAAAGGATGAAGCAGGTTCAGTATCTAAAGCTGTCACCACTGTGAGGGCTTGTCATTTTCCTGGTTTGGAGGGCTAAGCTGGTGGCAGAGGCAGCAGTTGGGACTCTAGGCTCTGGGTCTAGAAGCCGCTCCTCGAGGAGCTGGCTGAGGTTGGATGGAGGGAGCTGGGCGTGGGTCGAGTGTCTAAGGTTTGCGGAAGTGGTGTGGAACCCGAGACCCAGAAGCTGGAGGCCCATGGACCCAAAGCCCTTGAAGGGACAACCCAGCACAAACACAGCCCAGCAGGAGTTCTGAGGTCCTCTCCTAGTCTTGGGCAACTTCCTGGCTCCAAGAATGAAGACTTTTCATGGCTTCTCTGCACCATGGCAGATAAAAACAGGTAGCCAGAGATGCCAGGGTTAACAAATGCTGGAGAGAGGACCCAGTCTTCTGGCTCTTCAGCCAGTGCTCATTTGGAAACATTCTGACTTATGTGAGGGCCACCCTGAGACAGACGAACACCACATCTGCACTCCCAGAGCAGGAAGTGGTTTCTGAGGGCATATGTTGTGCCTGGCATCCAATGGTGGCAATGAATCATCGGCATGAGAACCCCAGGTCACCTGTGGGGTCAACAGGGATGGCTCCACAGGCAGCAGCTGTGTGATACTGGGCAGGTCGCTTCCAGCAGCCTACAGCTACCTCTGAAACCTAGTAGCTGGTGTGTGTGGGGGGGGTCTGAGGTCAGCAGCCACAGCTGGTATGAGCAGGAGCTCCTGGGCACCATCGATGCCACCCTTCCTCAGCCTGTTACAAGCTCTGGATTGCATTTGGGAGAGGATTTGATTAGACTCTGCGCAATGGCTCCATTTAGAGGTCCTGGCTCATTTCCTGTGGCTGCTAGCAGGCGAGACAAAGGCAGAATTAACCCTGTTCCAGCCTAGCCAAAGAAATGATGGATGGAGGGAAACAGACCAGGAGGGATATGGACCCTCTGGGGGTGGGGGGCAACAGCAGCCTGTGGTGCTTGGGACTTAATGCCCTGACAGACCAGGCTAGTCTCCCCGGGGCACCCTGGCTAGATTCTTGTTACCCCAGCCTGTTACAGCAGCTTCCAAATTGGGTATCCTCGACTACTCGCACTTCCTTTACTGGAGCGCTCAACACACCCCTTGTCTAGCCTTTATTTTATCTCTTCCTTGAGGTCTATATGACTTGTTCCCGGCTGCCTTCCAGTGCCTGTGAACAAATGAACCCACGTGTCCTGCCCCCAGGTTCTCCCAGCACTGCCCAGAGCAGGTTTGACGGAGATAACTAACTCTTCCCATGTCATTCTGTCTGACAGGACAATCTATACCTGCAGTTTATCCTGAGTCCTCTCTCTTTTGCCCTGTTGGTGTCCCCTCCTGCCATTTCACACTTCTGGGGTTCTCAGGTCTCCTGTAAGTTTCTCTAGAGGATGGTCTCAAGCCACTGCCACTTCAGGTAGCTCTCCCAGGAACGCTGGCCTGACCAAACCTGTCAACGGTGGTCACAGAACGCACAGATCCTGCCTGGGAGCTTGGCACGGAACGAAGAGTTCTGGGCCCCGTATGCAAAGCACTGACTCTGTAGACGGGCCTTGGGCATGCCCACAGCCTGCTCCCTCCCCCTGTAGACCCCCACCTAGTATGGGGGAGGCCTGGGACGGGAGACAGGAGTTTTAATCCTGCACGAGTCTCTGCCTTCTTAGGTAATTCTCTCACTGCCCCCCCGGGCCTCGGCTCCCCATCTCTAACATGAGACCACTAATAGCTGCCATGGTATCAGTGTGTCTCCTGGGCTAGACACGGAGAAGAAACTGATAGAGGCATTGCCGCGCATAACCACCAGGCTCCTGAAAGCCCTTCCTGGCTGATCGTCAGGGTACTCCCTCGCTGCAACAGCACTTCCCTCCTGGTTTTGTTTGGTTTGGCCTCAGACTAGGGCTGAGTCGACTACAGAGGCAGGCTGACTTGCATTTCTGGTTTGGGGCTTGTTGCCGCACTTTCCCTAAGGGGATAGGGCGGGTTCTGCCAATAGGCACCTGTGGGACAGGCAGGCCTAGGCTCTTCCCCGAGGCCCCCAGGAAAGGGGAAATTCACTTGACTCTTCTGTTAGTTTCATTCTGTGCCAGGCCCTGAGGCACCCAGCGGCTGCTTCCTTCCATCTTTCCCCAGGACCATAAGAGGCAAGTAAAGGTGGGGTTGTGGTGGAAGACAGGAGTGGGGGTAAGTGTGGGGTAACATGAGCTTGCTGCAGGAGAATTTGATCTTTCTGATGCAGAACCCGCCTGGAGGACGGTGATGGGTTTGGGATCAGGCTGCTATCAGAGGCACGTGTGCGAAGAACAGAGACAGAGTTGGGCGCTGGCCCCAGCCTCACCTCTGTATTGCGCACGTTGGCTTTGACTGAAGTGCACTGCTCAGGACCCTCAGAAGTCCTGTCTATCCCTGCAAGGTCTCTGTGCTTGGGAGCAGCCTGGAGAGTCTGGAGCTCAGCCCCTGAGTGTTCCGGCATTCTGGAGTAGGAGGCTTGGCACCACAGAGGCAAACTTTGATTCTGGGTGTTTGGTTGTGTTTGCATCTACAGTTTCGTGGGGAAGACATGCTTTGAGTTCAGAATTTCCCTCTAGATGAGTCATTAACACCGTATCCACCATCACCACGCTCCTGTTCTGTGTTCTCTGTGGTGTTTTCTCCTGGTGTGTGGCCGGTGTGTGGCAAGCACCCCATTTCAAAAGTGGACACTCGGAAGCCCAGTGCCTGGCCCTGCTGTGCAATTTCAGGATCCCCTGTAGCCCTCTCTGGACTTGCCTTTCCGTCTAAGCCAGTAGTTCTCAACTTTCCCAGTGCTGTGACCCTTAAATGCAACTCTGGGTGTGAGAGACCCCTCCTGGAGATGGATGGAGGAGCGGGTGTCTCAGTTCCTAAGAGTATCGGAAATATGTGTTTTCCAATGGTCTTAGGTGATCCCCATGGAACAGGTATTCAACCCCAAAGGGGTTGTGACCCACAGGTTGAGAACCATTGGTCTGAGCTGTGGGGATTTAGGATGACTGATGCCTAGATTCTGAGGGATCCCTGAGAAGTCACCTCCTGGCTGGCTCCAGGATTCCCCAGGGAAGGAAACTCCATGGAATCACCGGTGCCAGTCTTTGGCCTGGGAACGACACCCTTGGGGTATCCTTCCTGTTTGGGGCCAGGCCGTCCCATAGTCCTCTGAGGCTTCTGTTTCCTCTACCTAGCAGGGCATTCTCATTTTCATGCACGTAGATGCGGGCTCTTCCCACAGTGTGCTTTCACATCCGCTCTGATGCTCCCAGGCGTCCGTGTGACCTCTGTCCTGCATGTACCTCACCCTGAAGCTGTCCAGAACCACAGATGGCTCACTTAACTCCTAGAGAGGCCTAGCTGGAACTTCACGGTGCTCACCATCTTCAGGCATGGCCTTTTTTGTCTCCGGGAAGCTGGGCAATCGTGGTTAAGTCATTGCTCTGGGGCCTTAGTTTCTTTGTCTGTCAAATGGCCATTGTGATCTCCATAGCAAGAGGTCGGAACTCATATGCTGAGGTGCCTTCTGTTGGGGCTCTGCACCAATGTGTGCCTACCATACATTCCCATGTGCTAAAGCTTCCTGGGCGCGTGTGTTTGTGTGTGTGTGTGTGTGTGTGTGTGGTTTCCTGTTTCCTCTTTCATAAGCTTGTATAGATACTACCGTTTGAAGAATGAAAACTGGGCTCTAAGTAGGTCTAGCTGCTGTGTTCCAAGTCCTTGAGTACAGCCAGGCCTCACCCAGGCCTGAGGCCTGCTTCCCACTGCGTGTGCCTGCAGCATTGGGGTAAGACGTGATTCTCTATGTTCTCTCGACACTACTTCATCTGAGACAGCGGCATCTTACACTCTCATTAGGGAACAGTGTCTTTCTTTACAAATGTAATCTGTCAGAACCCAGTAAGAATCCCCAGGGCTCCTTCCATTGTGTATGAAGCAGGAAATGATGCCATTCTTGTCTGCCTTTCTTTCTTTCTTTCTTTCTTTCTTTCTTTCTTTCTTTCTTTCTTTCT
>CABHPQ010140159.1:33664-57274 GCA_902168405.1 Peromyscus aztecus | reverse complement strand
ACCTATCTATCTGAAATATATTTCTGTATATCTAGAAAACCTAATTAGCATGACTCTAAGTTTAACTCTTATAGATGACTATTAACTTGTATTTCTTAACTATACAGTAAATTTTTAAATGAGTTGCATAAACATAATACCTTAAAGAAGAGTAGAAATATACATATAGTATAACAAAATTGACCTGAAATTTGTATCAATAAAGCAAAAGCTATATTAATATAAAATATGTAAGATTAATAGTTGTTTTTTGGATTAAAGTAGATTCAACAATCTACACTTTTTCCTTATCATTTCTATATCATACCCCCATCTTCCTTTAGAGAGATTGATTGATTATGACCAATAATAATTTGTAGCCAAATCCCCTAAATAAAGGAAAGAATTCATAATCCATTTTTTGAATTTCTAGGCTACTTCCTGCTGATTGGGGGTGCTGGTAATCTTTGTGGGACCATGAAAAAATTTAGGATTATGGTCAAGTCCTGACTGGAGTAGTTTGTGAGGCTGAATCATCTCAGCCAGTGGCCTTGAAGACTTTCTGAATGCAAAACTCAGAGGGAACTGTAACAGAGGCAGTGTGAAATGTTGGATCATCTAAGCCAGCTGCTCCCATTGGAGATTTTTCAGGGAATCTTACTCAATCAAACCATATTAACCTGGAAGCAATCCATAGGTTCTCATCTTCTAGGGAAACAAAAGCAGAACCTCTTTTCCAAAGCAACCTATCCTTAGACCCAAATTTTGAAGTCAAGATACCTTTCAAATATATGTGCTGGTTTAACTTAGCAGCCCCCACAACCAAATGTCTCTCTGTAGTTAAAAATCCCAAAGACAACACAATAATATACAGTATCCAGACTCTCTATGTATATTCCATCTTTATGTGTCTTATTAATTTTTTTATTACTCTATTTCTTTTTAAGGACTTTCTGTATCCTTTTTTTAAAATCTCTAGCCTACATATATTTTTTAAGCATATTGTGACCCACTTAGAGGTTTTTCTGTCTGGATCTGTTTTTACTGTAAGTCTTCATCCTTTGTCTATATGAGAAAAAAACTTGACCCACCTGCAGCATGCTCCCTGCTGGAGGTTGTTCTGATAGCTTAAGCCAGCAGGCAGCAGCTGGGAGAATCCTCTCTTTACAATAGCCCATGTAGGAGGCTGTAGGAGCCTGTCATGTGACACATGGTTGTGCTCTTAAGTCTGCAGCCAGTCACTGGGAGGAGCCTCTTGGTATCCTGGTCCATGAGTGACCACAGAAGTCTGTCATGTTGCCACTGAAGCCCATCACGGCCAGAGGATGTGGTTCTATACTGCAACCCTCAATGAGACCTGAACTAGAAAGTTCTTCTTGGCTCTGTTTTTTGTGCATTTGGAATCTTTTTAAAGCTTTTTTAGGTCAATGTGGATCAATGGCAGATGGTGAGTGCTAAATGTAGCTGGAAATTTTCCTGTGTCCCATAGCTGTTGTGTTCATTGGTCCCAAATGAATACCCACAGGCTTCTATTAATTACAGGCTGTTTGGTCTATGGCTCAGGCTTATTGCTAGCTAGTTATTACATCTTAAATTAACTCATTTCTATTAATCTATGTATTGCCACATGGCCAGGGGCCAGGACATTACTAGTCTTCTGGCATTTTGTTGCTCCTTGGGCTGCTGTATTGTGTCTCCCCTGACCCCACCCTCTTCTCCCTGTATCTCTTTTGGATTTCCCAACTGGCTCTTATCCTGCCTTACCATAGGCCAAAACAGCTTCTTTATTAACCAATGCTAGCAACACATATTCACAGCATACAGAAAGACTATCCCACAGCACCTGTCAGAATGGCTAACATCAAAAATATAAGTGACAGCTCATGCTGGAGAGAATATGGCGCAAGGGAAACACCCCTCCATTGCTGGTGGGAGTACAAACCTGTGCAGTCATTTTGGAAATCAATATGGCAGTTTCTCAGAAAATTGGTAATCAATCTACCACAAGACCAACCTATACTACTCTTGGGCATATGCCCAAAGGATGCTCAATCATACCACAAAGACTCTTCCTCAACAATTTCATAGCAGCTTTATATTTAATGGCCACAACCTGGAAATAACGTAGATGTCCCTCAACTGAGGAATGGATAAAGAAAATGTGGTATATTTACACAATGGAATATTATTCAGTTGTTAAAAAAAACAATGATATCATGAAATTTGAAGGTAAATATATGTAACTAGGAAAAATATAATCCTGAGTGAGGTAACCCAGACACAGAAAGACAAACATGGTATATACTAAATTATAAGTGGATATTAGCTATAAAATAAAGGATAACTATGCTATGATCCACAGACTCAAAGAGGCTCAGAACAAGGATTCATGTGGGGATGCCTGGATCTCCCTGGGAAGGTGAAATAGAAGAGATTTCATGAATGCACTGAGGTTGGGTGGGGATAGGAACATGAGCAATCAGGTCAAGGAGGAGGAGAGGGAGGGTACTGAAAGAGACTACTGGAAAGGGGAGAGGAATTTTGGAGTCAGATAAAGACCTGGTGTAAGATAATATCTCAGGAAGGATAACCCAGCTAAGGATGTCCCCAGCTAAGACTCCTAGCAATAGCAGATATGTAGCCTGAACTGGCCATCTCCTGTGAGCAAGCAAGTCTTCAAGTGGAGGTGTTGCACGAATCCTAAATGGTCTTATGATAAAAACCTAAAGCCAGACATTGGGGTAAATGCTGAAAGATCAGAGGAAACAAGCCACAACCACTTCTCAGCTCTCTAACTCCTCATCTGAAAAAGGAAGATCCTGTCTCCATGAATCCTCAGACTAAATGCCCCTGAGTCTTCAGTCCAAAGGACTTGAGTTACTGTCTCCTCCCACCTTATATGACTTTCTCTCCCCAGCCATATCACTTCCTGTCTCAACCTTCCTAGTACTTGGATTAATGGCATGTGTGCTTCCCAATTACTCCTAGCAAAGGTATGAGATCTCAAGCGCTTGAATTAAAGGTGTGTGCCACCACTGCCTGGCTCTGTTTCTCTTTGAGATGTGATTAATCTTATATAGCCTAGGGTGGCCTTGAACTCACAGAGATCCACATGGATCTCTGCCTCTGTCTCCCAACTGTTAGGACTAAAGGTGTGTGCCACCATAGCCTGACCTCTATGGCTAACTCTGTGGCTGGCTCTGCCCTCTGATGTTCGGGCAAGCTTTATTTATTAGAGTATAAACAAAATATCACCACATGGAGGGAATGGGAAACCAACCATATAACTTTCAACCTGCAGCCTGTCCTGCCTATGGGATATGGGTGGCCTAGAGATTGAGGGAGTGGCCAACCAATGGCTGGTCTAGCCTAAAACCCATGCCAGGAGAATAAGCCCACTCCTGACACTGCCTGTAATACCAGGACCCACAGACTAGATGACCCAGAGACCTAGGATAAAACTATAAACAACTGGAGCAAAATATCAATGTAATGATGCCTAATGATATTCTGCTATACTCATAGATTGGTGCCTATTGTTCTCATCCAGCAACTGATGGAAACAGAGGCAGACCCACAGCCAAACATTAGGTAGAACTTGGGGAATCCTGCAGAAGAGGAGAAAGGATTGTTGGAGCCAGCAGAATCAAGGACACCACAAGAAAATGTGTTGTATTTAAAAAATGGCAGAAAGGAGTCACATTATATAACAGGGCCCATGTAGGAGGTTTATTGAGGGGAGGGGAGGGGAGAGAAGGGGGCAGAGACCAATCCCTGGGGATGAGAGTGAAGAAAGAGAAAGAGAGAGAGAGAGAGAGAGAGAGAGAGAGAGAGAGAGAGAGAGAAGATTACAAGTCTCACTTTTTATAAGTAAAGGTAGTGAATGTGCACAGGGGGTATTCAGTGGCTGCAGCTGAGGTATATCCTGTCAGGACCCTAAGGGCAGGCCAGTACAGATGCCTAAATGCTAACATTCCTCTCTTTTGTTTATTATAAAAAGGTGAGGAGTTAGAAAGGGGTAGCAGGTGAGGCAGGAATGAGAGTGCCAAGTTCTCAAGACTGCTTCCTGCTGGCCTGGGGGGGCATCTATCACCTTTGGGGGACCTGAGAAAACTAGGGTGCTGGCAATGTCCTGGAGTAGCTGGCTGTTTCACTTCATTGTCCAGACTCTGTGGAACAGTTGGGCACCTCTGGGATCTGGCAAGATGCTGTTCAGATAGATTCAAGTCATCTCCCTGGAGCTCACAAGGAATCATGATGAGGTCACCAGCCAAAATGGAGGAGAGCCACATGGTTGCTGTTAATAATTACATGCACATATGCATGGAATTAAACAGGAGTTGAGTAAACAGAAAGAGAGAATTGGTATGTGCTGAGCAAGACAAAGTTGGCTTCTCCATCTCTGGTTCACAGGTTGCAGCAAACAGAACATTTAGAGAGGGAAGAACAGACAGACACAAGCAGGTCTTGGAGCAAAGAGAAGGGAAGAAAGTGGAGAATTCTTTCTCAGTTACCCAACTGCCTTGTCTAAAGAATGGTCAGTGGGTCTTCCAAAGACATCCCAATGGGAGCAAGGAGGTGTATGACAGAGTTCCCAAGGATGAGACAGAGGGAAGATACAAAGGCCTAAATGTTCTGGTGTCCCAGAGATCCAGGGAGGATCAGAGTAAGTGGGCACAAGCTGTTCAGTACATTGTCACACAAGAATAGGGGCTGAGGGCTAAAAGCCAGAGAGAGACACAGCTGCCTGGTACCAGGGCTTTGAGAAAAGCCAGAAGGTGAGGACTGTGCTCGAGAAATGAAGCCTCACATCCAGGGGAATGGTCAGAGGTGGGTGACCCCACCAGAGACCCAATTGTTGGTATTAAATGGAAGGCAGAGCTGTTGGTGAATGAGGAAGCTGATTTGTTGCAGGTGGAAGAGAGCAGATCTGCTGTGGGTGGAGCAGGCAGGTAGTGTGAAGTGGGCACCTTTGGTGGGCCCTGCCAAGGTATGCCACTAAACACACATGCCACACACAACAAAGTTACTACAAGAGGTCTGAGGGAGGGGGTGAGCAAAAGAGTGAAAGAGTGAAAGGCTACATCGGAATAGTAGAGACATGATAAGAGAAAGCTTGAAAGTAGGGTACCCCCTTCCATCTTTTGGATCATTGGAAGAAGTTACAAAGGTCTTGTGAAATACCAGAATATGGAGTGCCGGGTAAGCAGCCATTTTATGGGAACAAGTGTGACTGCAAAGGCAGACAAGTTAAGCCCTTAAATCAGGTGCTAAGGAGGTAGGCACATTTTCCATGAGTGAGGTACAGAAGGTCCAAGAGCTGGAATCTCTAGCATCCCAGAGATTCAGCGAGGACCAATGAGCAGGCACAAGCTGTTCAGTGGACCATTGTCCAAAAAGCAGGGGATGATAGGCTAGGAGCCTGAGTGAGACACAATCCTCTGGTACCAGGACTTCAAGAAAAGCCAGAAGATGAGAACTGTGCTCAAGAAAGAAAGCATCATTATTGGGAAATGGCCAGAAGCAGGGGTATTACAAATTGTCAGTGTTGAATGGAGAATCCCAAAAATCCATTAGGTGGTAAAGTAGGGCTGTTAGGGGTGGACCGGGTTCCAGGGTCCCAACAGTTTCAGACTGCCAGGAAAGCCTTCCAGGTCAGAGAACCAATGTTGTGTTTTAAAAACAATGGGAAGGAGTCACACCATACAATAGGGCCCACATAGGAGGTTTATTGAGGGGAGAGGAGAGAAGGGAGCAGAGAAGGGGACAGAGACCAGTCCCTGGGGATGAAAGTGGAGAAAGAGAAAGAGAGAGACAGGAGGTGTACAAGGTCCACCTTTTGTAAGGAAATCTAGCGAATGTACACAGGGGGTGCTCTTAGTAGCTACAGCTGAGGTATATTCTGTCAGGACCCGAAGGGCAGGCCAGTACAGATGTCTAAATGCTATCAAATCCCACAGAATCAATTAACCTTGGCTCATAGGGGCTCAGAGAGACTGATCTGACAGCCAGGGAGCCCTCATGGGACTGACCTAGGCCTGCTTCATATATGTTATAGTTGTATAGCTTAATCTTCTTGTGGGACTCCTAACAGTGGGAGCAGGGGCTCTCCCTAACTCTTTTGCTGGGTTTTGGGACCCTATTCCTCATACTGGGTTGCCTTGCACAGCCTCAATACAAGGGGATGTGCTCAGCCTTATTGCAATGTGATAGGCCATGTTTTGTTGATATCCATGGGATACCTGCCCTTTCCTGAACAGAAATGGAGGAGAAGTTGATTGGAGGGTGGGAAAGCAGGGGGATAGAGGGGGGTAAGTTCTCAGAGGAGAGGAGGGAGGGAAAACTGCAGCCATGATGTAATATAAATAAATAAATAAATAATAAGCGTTTGTGATTTTCTTTGATTTTCACATCTTCTCTTCATGAATGAAAAGCCATGTATCAAGATGGATTCCATTTTCAGTCATCTTTCTCTTTGATTCACCTCATCATACAATGTTTTGAGAGCAGAATGCCTGATATGACTGCTTCCTTGTCTGAAGATGACTTCATTATTTAAATTACAGACTGAATTTCCACTGTAGGCCCAAAATTTCCTTCTTGATTCTAATATTGATCAAGTTAAATGAATAACAGCCACAGTTCCCTTCTGACATTTAAGGCAATCACAATCTAAAGATCACATAAAAACAGTTTGGGTTGAAAAAGTCAAAATCACATAGAAATAGGAACAATTTGGTTCTCCAGAACATCCTGGTCCTAGCTTATGAGGTCAGGGACAAAGTGTATTAAACCAAAGAAAGCACGGATGGATCCAGGATCTCACAGTGTGCAGCTAACTCGGGGAACTTCCTGACAAGTCCTGGGTAGCAGCAGGACAAAGCATATTTCCACAGTCTGGGTCAAAAGGAAGCATTAGGACAAATGTGGCTACAAATCACTCATCACATACCTGGTTCATTGCAAACTAGTATTAAAGAACTGGGCAAACCCCTGAGTTGGGTCTGACTCTAAAGCTCCTCATAACACTTGAACAGTTTTGTTTGTCTTGAACTGGTCAGTAGAGCTGGTATGACTCAAGATGGCTGCTTGTGTCCCCAAGCTAGTTCTACACAGAGTTCCTCAGCAGTGTTCCTTCCTTTCTAGACCCTTACCCTTGGAGTGTAACTCTAATATATTTTTACATTCAGGTGTAAAATTGAAGAATGAATGTGCTTTGTAGCTTTTAAAAAGATGCAATATAATTTTCCAGTGGTATGCTCTGCAAATTTATCTAGACATTTTTCCAAGCATGACTCATGAGATGTGTAACACCTTTTAAGTAAAATAAATAGGATTTAAATAATAAGAAGACAGGAGAATTCTACTTGTGAAGCACTGATTCAAACCACCCAATGTTGACAAACTCTTATCCTGGTTGTCAAAGCAGTTGGGTTGCCAAAGCACACACCGTCTCAATCATCTGTTAATTCTCTTCTAAGTAGTTCCTCCTTGCCAGATGCTGGCTAAAGGAACATGAATAACTCTTTGTTGTTATTTACTCTGACACCTATGCTGAGAATAGTGTCACAATCAAAGGCATGAATTTGTGAGGTGTTTTCAAGTGGGGCATGAACGAAAGGCTATCAAGAAAAGACAATTGGAATCTATGGGATAATTGTGAAAGGTTTCCAAGAGCTGGAAGTTTATAGAAGGTGACTGGGGAAAAATAGGAATCCCCAACAATAAGCAACACATTAGAAACATGCTTGAGCTTGGCATTTTCAGAGTCAGGTGTATACTGGTCATTGTGACTGACATCCTCACTTTCCCCATGCCAGCTGCATATTTAGATGGATCAGGATCCTTGGCTGGATTATCCAAAAACTGTTGCTGTTAAGTTCAGGTGTGCTTCACAGCTGGGCACAAAGTTCCTGTTGGTGGGTGGCTGCTGAAATTCTTGCTCACAGAGTAATATTTTATACTTGGTTAGTTCTTTTATTTTAAACCTTCTTTAGTCTACATTGTCTTCCTTGCATATGCTAGTGACAGCTTTGGGCTTCTGGGCCTGATCATTTGGAAAAAAATGAAGAAAGGGCAAGCTACCTAAGTCATGCTAACAAAATAATATCTCTTTAAAATGTTTTCTGAAAAATTTGAGCATGAGATTCCTTGTTTCAATTATACTATTATTTTACTACATATAAAATACATGCCCATATTCCACAGATCTCTCAGCAGTAGCATTCAGCTACCTTTGACCCTATGCATTTTGAACGTGCTTCCATGAAGAGGTAAAATACTAACAAGGTTTAACATAAAAAGCACATGTAAGATCATGGGTTTGTCTGTCCTTCCTTTTCCATTTTCCATGTGCTCCTTCCCATCAACATGCTGCCCACTCAATACTCTGCCAGTTTACAGTCTCCTAGCATTGAGTTGGACCTCACTTTGTCTCTAGGGGAACATAGCCAGAAGGAAATGGTTTATCAGTTTCATTTGGAAAGCAGCACACACAGAAACCTCTGCTCTCTCTGGGAGCTTCTAACTCAGTTCATCTGTTTTGTTCCTTGGTTTTTAAGCTCACTTTGTTTTAAATACACTTATCATCTGCTACCATGTAGAGTCTCTGCATGGTCTAGGATCCCTTTTCAGCCTAGCAGTTGTCTTGCCCTAGCTTCCTCCATTGGTACATTTTCCCTGGTAACAAGATCTCTCCTCTTTATTGTAATACAAGAGAATAAGCATGGATCTGACCTTGAAAGGCATTTGGCAAGCCTAATGACAGGCTTAAATAACAAGTCAAAACAAATCCAAAACCAAATTCATTTTATACTAATGCCATTCCTTGTTTCATAAAGCAGGGGAACAGAAGACATTTCCATTACTCTCTTGGTAACCAGGTCTAGGGGAATATTCTATCCTCATTAGCAGGAATGAAGCAATACAATCTGATACAACACAAAGCATATTCATACCTTTGTATGCACACATACTGAAAAGCAAAAATAATAGATTGTTCATAATGTCTTAGTAAGAAACATTTCCAAGTGCTCTGTGCCTCACAGCTAAGTTCTAAGCCTAAGAGAACACGATTTTAAAAAGGACAGAGTCTTGGGAGACCTTGCACTAGCCCCTTTAATAATAGAGTATCAGACCTTTCGGAGTACCACAGAGTAAGCACTGTTGAATGGGAACAGTCCAAGGCACAGAGAACACACAGGGACCTATTTCATGGGGAAAAAGTCAGAATGAAAATATTTGTGCACTTCCATGGGTGAAAAAGAGGGACTTTGAAACTGAACACAGTGGGCAAAGAGTGATTAATGCTAGTGTTTGCTTATTTTCTCATTTTAAGCCCTGGACCAGCATGTAGAATGGTGACCACCCACATTTAAAGTGGGTCTTCCCATGTTAATTATCCTAATCTAGACAAGACCCCATGGTCACCTAGGGGTTTGATTCTATGATTACTCTAAGTCTCACCAAGTTGACAAACAAAATGAACCATCATGCCAGATTTGTCTAATTCCTGAACTATATATAGCCCATGCTGTCCTGGATCCCATGTCATCCTGCCTCAGCACCCTGAGTTCTTGGATAATCATTCAGTCTTACATATTGTTTTTGTACCCTGTACCAACCATTTGTACTGAATATGGAGTGATGTGCTTATAGATCCATTTACCCACTTTTCTAAATTTGTTTAAAGACAAGAACTGGAAAGTAACTTCCTTTGTTTTTCTGGTGACCATATCAAAGAATTACATGGGCAGCTTCTGGTTCACATGTGCTTATCTGAACTGCCTGCCCCAGTGGTTGGAGGCCACAACAAACAGTAAGTAGAGTCAGGACCACTTGGACATTTGCAAGACAATGATCTGGACTCCACCATCTTAGTTTGTTTTCATGTTACTGTGAAAAATTACCCTACGAAAATAACTTCAAGGAGAAAGAGTTTATTTTGGTTTATGTTTCCATTGGGTCAGAGAAGACAGGGCAGCAAACTGGGGAGGTGTTGTGGCAGGAACAGGCCACTGGCTAATTACGTTACATACACACTTGGAAACCAGAGTAAACAGGAAGTAGTGCCAGGGTGTAAAACCTCAAAGCCTGTCATGCCCTCCAGCTAGACTCCCTATCCTAAAGGTTCCACAACCTTTCTCAGTAGCAGCAACAGTTGAGAATCATGTGTGCAAATATGTGAGCCTGTGGGGAACAGTTCACATTCAAACCCCAACAGGCCTCAAAGCAGAATCTGGGTTAAAATCAGTAAGGCAGATATAGAAAAATAAGTTAGAATGCTTTCAAATACCACAGAGAGACAACTAACAGAGCTAGCAGAGGAAGGAAGACTCTTACTAAGAGGTTTGTGCTAGTGACTGTGTCTCACCCCAGTCTCTACCTATAGCCCTACTTTCTCTGATTCTTGGCCTCTGTGATATGCTCTGTACTATCACCCCTCCCCTACCCATGATAGACTAACACCTCTAAAACCATGAGCTAAAACTCTCCCTCCCTTAAGTGTTTTTTGTCAAATATTTTGTCACAGCAAATGTGACTAAAATGGGCATTTAATAATGCTAGCGAATCTGCAGTTTAGATAATTTACCTGATTGTAGGCCAACACATGTTTTCTGAATTCATTTAAGGTAAGCTAATACGTTATGATGTTCTGTGGGCTAGATAAATTAAATGAATTTTTGGCCTATGATACTTTTAACTTTACTGAATTTATTAGAACATAAAGTTACCAAAAGTTCAGAAGCATCTGCATGGAAAAAAGGAGTTGATTTTGAAGAAGAGCCCTAAGTACTAAGTAAATATTTAAATATTTGTGAATAAATATGTATTTGTGACTATGCAAATATTTGTGAATAAAATGATTTATTCACAAACACTTTGCTTGCAATATACAAGTAAGCATGCAAAAAGTAAGCATCACTTATGGTGATGGGATATCCATAAAGTGCTGCCAAGTGTTTTCTTTGCTATGCCCAAAGAATAGAAGCTTCACAGTTTCTTGGCTCTAATGAACTCACTTTCTTTTATGTTGAAACAATTCAACTACATAGAGTTGGATGACCTGAAAGTCACCCTGAAGACCAGTTGGTAAAGTTTGGTTGAAACTTTGGGAGAGCAGAAACCTTAGCTATTTTTGTTGCCTCTTTCTCCTATGTTCCTTGCAAAGTACTTGAGGCACTAGGTGTTTAGTTAATAGTCAATAAATTGAAACAATTTGCTCATTATTAAAATGATAACATTTCTGTGTAAAACACATATTTAAAAATATAATTACCTGCTTTCAACAGTCTTACATTAGGAGCACAGAATACACACACACACACACACACACACACACACACACACACACACACCACAGCATGTAGGCTAAGAGGCATTTGACAAGCATGACAAAGAGGACCATGGAGAATGTAAGGTGAAGAGGCTTTTCTGCTGTTTTGGCTGCTGGGGAAATATCTCATTGGGAGGACAGTTTTATCTGTACATTCTGTAACACCCAATTTAGGAAAAAATGCAATAGGACCATGCATTTGCTTGCCCAAATAGGAAAATCACAGTCACAAATTTGAAAATAGCCTTCTGTCTTTCTCTTCTGCCACACAGAGCATCAGTCTCTGCTGAGCAAGTCTCCCCAATGGCCATAGATTGCTACCAAGCATCCTTCAACTGTCACACCCCCAGAAGAGTCACTCATCACAGCTTCTCCTTAGCAGTTGTAGTGAAAGCTGATTCATATTCCTTTACTAGGATATGTCCCATCTCTATCCTAGGATCCATCCTGGTGGAAGACCAGGATTCCTCCAGAGGAGGTGACTCACCCAGTGTTTAAACTAGAGTTTGCTTACACACACACACACACACACACACACACACACACACACACACGTGGTGATATTATGTTCCCCAAAATATTGTGCACCCTAATAAATTTATCTGGGGTCAGAGACAGAACAGCCACTAGATACAAAGGCTAGAAAATGGTGGCACTCACACCTTTAATCCTAGCACTCCAGAGGTAGAAATCCCTCTGGATCTCTGTGAGTTCAAGGCCACATTGGAAACGGCCAGGCATGGTGACACATGCCTTTAATCCCAGAAAGCAAGCCTTTAATCCCAGGGAGTGGTAGTAGACAGCAGAAAGGTATATAAGGCGTGAGGACCAGAAACTAGAAGCATTTGGCTGGTTAAGCTTTCAGGCTTTCAAGCAGCAGTTCAGCTGAGAGCCATTCGGATATAAGGACACAGAGGCTTCCAGTCTGAAGAAACACGATCAACTGAGAAGTTGGCCAGGTGAGGTTAGCTGTGGCTTGTTCTGGTTCTCTGATCTTCCAGCTTCACCCCAATAACTGGTCTCAGGTTTGATTTTATTAATAAGAACTTTTAAGATTCCTGCTACATCTGGCACCCAACGTTCATCGTACGAATTCATGAAAAATCTGCTTGTCTGTGGCCTTGTAGTCCCCAGCTCAGGCCCGAGCTATACTCGGCCAGTTGTGGAGGCACATGCCGGTAGGATTTACTGAAGGAGGCAGAGGCAGGAGGATCCTGAGTTTGAGGCTGGCCTAGGAGGCTTGCTCAGGAGAAGCTTCGGCCAGGGCCAAGCCACAAATGTAGTGGGACCATGGAGTCAGTGGCTGCTACTCCAAGTTGCTGTCTTCTTCTCATCATGTTGGTGACTGCAATGATGCTATTACCTGAGACAAAGGGTTTACTGATGCTTGTTCAGAGAAGAATTACCAGGACCATTGTGTTACCAGAAAGCATCGGCAAAAGTCAGTTTGGAAAAGTTTTGCAAGACAAATGGTGGGGAGAAATTGCTGTGAAGATTTTCTTTTCTAGGGAAGAATGTTCATGGTTCTGAGAGACAGACATTTATCAGACTGTGATTACTCCAAACCACAGAGGAGGCACAAAAAAAAAAAGTCTGCAGTGAACCATGACCACGCCTAACAGTGACTTTGAAATCTTCAAAAATACAACAGGACTCCACAATGATGATTCCACAAGGACTATGGTAAAGCCATTAAGCTAATTAACACCACCAAAAGATTGACTTTGGACTACAAACTGCTTAGGACAATTTTGAGATGTCTAGCTGAGATGATCCAGCCTGACAGACTACTTGAAAAAGGACTTGAAACAAGCCCTGCACTTTCTCATTATGCAACGGCTGGACAAATGATATAGGATGTGACAATTAACCCAAAAATTTTCTTTTCAGGATCCCCTAAAGATGGAAGTAATTTTAAGAAAATGACACCCACATTCCCAAGAGGTGGGATGGGAGGTTTTTGGTCGTTTAATGAGTTATGAATATTGTCATTGTTTATGATGGTTGGTTACAAATTGTTAACTGTTAATGGTCAGGAAAAAAGCTGAACATGGAGATTAAATTCAGAGTTTGTTTTTAAAAAAAGAAAGAAAAAAGAGAAAAGAATATAGATATGAGACAGATCACTGAATCTATTCTGAGAAAAAAGATAAAGAATGATAGGATAAATGGGTAGATCACTGAATCTACACTAAAAAGAAAAAGAGGAAGATATAAAAATGACAAAAGGTAGATTACTGAATCTATTATGAAAAGAAAAAATACTTTTAAAAAGGAATTACTTGTTTTAAATAAGATAAGTAATGAAAATTTGTTGTCTGAATTTGTCAAATGTTACTGGACTGGATATTGTTATAGATTAATGGAGTTTTTTTGTCTGAATCTATCAAATGTTAATGGACTAGACAGCGTTAATGTAATCTTGACTGTGTATATTGTATATACTTATTGGATATAATTTTTCTTGTATTAGTTATAGGCTTTTTTTAATTTTAGACAAAAAAGGGGAAATGTGGTGGTATTATGTTCGCTAAAATATTGTGCACCCTAATAAATTTATCTGGGGTCAGAGACAGAACAGCCACTAGATACAAAGGCTAGAAAATGGTGGCACTCACACCTTTAATCCTAGCACTCCAGAGGTAGAAATCCCTCTAGATCTCTGTGAGTTCAAGGCCACATTGGAAACGGCCAGGCATGGTGACACACGCCTTTAATCCCAGAAAGCGAGCCTTTAATCCCAGGGAGTGGTGGTAGACAGCAGAAAGGTATATAGGGTGTGAGGACTAGAAACTAGAAGCATTTGGTTAAGCTTTCAGGCTTTCAAGCAGCAGTTCAGCTGAGAGCCATTCGGATATGAGAACACAGAGGCTTCCAGTCTGAGGAAACAAGATCAGCTGAGAAGTTAGCCAGGTGAGGTTAGCTATGGCTTGTTCTGGTTCTCTGATCTTCCAGCTTCACCCCAATAACTGGCCTCAGGTTTGATTTTATTAATATGAACTTTTAAGATTCCTGCTACATACACACACACACACACACACACACACACACACACACACACACATACAATATCTGCATGAACAGTACAACCAAGGTGTCCGTCCCTCACCAGAAGCTAAACTAATGTTTCCCCTCAATTCTGGATTTCTAGCCTCTGAAAATGTTACCTAAATAAATCTCTTTAAGGGGTCCATTGAGATGGTTCAACAGGAAATGGTGCTTGCTGTTATGATTGACCACATGAGTTCAGGCGCTAGAAACCCATAGAGCAGAAATTCTTCTTATAATTGTCCTCTAAAGTCCAATATGCTATGGCAAATGTGCATGCATGTGCACATACAAATTAAGAATGCAATAAAAATAAAATATAAAAATATCTTTACTTTATACTTTATCTAGCCTTGCATGTTTTGCTATAGCAACAAACAACTGACTAATGCAAATAACTTTCTCTATTTTTTATTGTTTAGATGGCACAAAATTACAGGCCCTCTCAATTTCATTTTATTTGGTAAAATGCAGCTGTTCATTTAATTAGAGGTAGAATCTCAGTCAAAATTCCTTTCTTTCCCAAGTTAAAGTATTAAGCACAACTTTATAGATCTTCAAATTAATTTGGGTCCATCTGACCATCTACTTGATTAAATTTTCATTAGTTGTTTTATTAGAAATCTTTCATCTGCTCTTATTTATAAGTTTTGTTTTCAATAATTATAATTCTTCCAGAAGCCTCACAAGCTAAGATTTAAGTATCTTATGTGTTCAATGTGGTCAATAAAATTTTCTAACCCAAAGAAAACAAGTACTGATGAGGGTGTACAGAAAAATTATCTGTTATGCTGTCTTAGGGGGAAGTACTGAGTGCAGTCATTAATTACTAAAAATATACAGCTTCCCCAAACACCAAAATCAGAGGTAGTGCATTGTAAAATGGGCACTCCTGTGTTCTGCAGTTGTTGTTTTTACTCTTTATTCTTTGAGGTGCTTGCCACCCAGCTCTGAAATATTCACACAGAGACTTATTCTTTCTTATGATTGCCCTGCCATAGCTTAACTTATTTCTAGCTAGCTTATCTTAACTGAAATTATCCTGTCTACCTTTTGCCTTTGTGCTTTTACCTTCCTCTATTTCTGTATACCTTTTCTTCCCTTCTTATTCCATATCTGGTTGAGTGGCTGGGTGGCTGGCCCCTGGCATCCTCCTTTCCTTCTTTTCTCTTTTTCTCACTCCCCTCTCTTCTCTTTTTCTCCTTCTATTTATTCTTTCTGCCTGGAAGCCCTACCTATCCCTCTCCTGCCTAGCTATTGGTTTTTAAGCTCCCTTTAGGACCAATCAGGTGTTTTAGACAGACAAAGTAACACAGCTCTACAGAGTTAAACAAAATACAAGAGAAAAGAATACAACATATCTCTGCATCATTAAACAAATATTCTGTAGCATAAATGAATGTAATACATCTTAATATAATATTCCATAACAGTGTTCATCCCAGAATTATTCAAATTAGGAAAGAAACAGAAATGACCCAATAATGTCCACCATTCTAAAAAATGGAGAGAAACAATGTGCACATTTGAAGTACCATTGGACCCCTTAAGGGTGGCAAATACTGTCATTTGAAACATGAATGAGACAATATATTAAGTGAAACAAGCCAAGCAATGAAAGACATGTAGTATGTGACATTGCTGGTATATAGAATATGAAAAGCTTGAACTCAGATGCAAAGAACAGTGTGGAGAGAGCAGGGGTTGAGCATGGAATTTGCATGGGGATGGAGGAGACATATGTCAAAATGCAACATTATATCTCATGAATATAAACTATCAGTATTTGGTAATTAAAAATAAAAAAATCCACCATTTTGAAAAATAGCTGAATCATGATTTAAAGGGTTCGTTCACAATTTTGCTTTTATTTCTAGACTCACATTTATAAATTTACAAAGTAGCCCTCTGGGGCTGTGGAGCCTATGAATGGGGAGGCCAGGCTACAGCCCAGCATCTGGTAAGCTTGGGCCACCATTTGTCACCATTGGGGCATTGTTAGGGAGACTGCTGTGCACAGTGGTCATTGGGAGCCTCGGTCTCTGGTAAGGGTGTGGTATTGTATCACCAAACACTTCAAGGTGAATTACCTCTCCAGTGGGGTTCTGCTCTGCCAGAACATGCTACAGAGCATAGAAACCACTGTGTTGACCAAGACTTTCATTGACTAAGGGAAACTCATCACAGATGATGTCATTATTGGACTAACCTTTCACAAGTTGAAAAATCTCACCCAATGTAACTAACTGTTGGATGGTTTTCCAAAGACACTTCCACAGACAGAAGCCATGGATAGACCTTACCAGATAGACAGAGTGGTAAACATCAACGTATCCTTTGAGGTCATTACACAAATCATTACTACTGATTGAATTCATTCTACCAGTGCTGAGTGTACAACATTGAATCCAACCCTCCCAAAACTATGGGCACTGATGACCTAACAGAACCTCAGAAACAGTGACCAAAGACTAAATGAAGCCCAGACAGAGCCAGTCCTGCCATATTACCAGAAAAAAAAGGATGTTGGAAATATTCTATGGAACTGAAACCAACAAGATCTGGCCCCATGTATATTCTTTCCTACAGATGAAAGTTCAAGAAACTACCCAGAAAGCCTCTGTTACTCTCTGAGGAGGCCAGTAATTAGCAGGATAAAGTGGGGCCTCCTCTCCCCATCTTGCCTCTGTTTTTTTTAAGCTCTTTCCTAAGACTTCTCTGAAAAGTATGACTTATTCCTAATGGCTTTCTTCTGAATGTTACTAAGGACATGCCAAATGAATCAGACACTAAGGCTGATCTGATAAAATAACCTTGTATGTTTAATCTAGTTGGCTTCTGTGGTGTGCAATTAGAAAACATCAGAGATATTGAAACTTAAAAAAAAAATCAGAACACAATTAAAAGATCAACTGGTAATGGTCTAACCTTATGTTCAGTTAAAGTGGTTGATCACATTTTCATGTTTTTCTGGAAAAATTCAAAAAATTTCATATTACTTAAAGAAGATAAATATCTCATTAGTGGCTTCTGCATAATCTCATGCCCCACCACAACCCATGAAGATTTCTTCTGGCCCCATGGGAAGTGATATTGGGAGACAGGTGATAGATTCCAGGAAGAAAGCAACTGGTTTTATAGATGTTGCCAGATACAAACTCAATGCTACCTTTACAGGAAAAGCAATGGTCTTATTAAATAAAAAACACGGAGCCAAATACAGAGTTAAAAGCCCAAGAGATCAGAGCACAGCAAATAACCTTTAGCTTACCACTCACTGTTATTGCTTCCCCAGAGAGAGACCTTCTCCTGTGTGACTGTCTTTTTATTGCCTTTCTGTTCTGCCTTCTCATTGGCTCTAAACCCAACCACATGACTTCTTCATCACTGCCTGTCTATACAAACCTCCAGGTCTCTATGGTTGGTACTGGGATTAAAGGTTCGGTTCACCACTCGTGGCTGTCCTTGATCACACAGAGACTCTGGCTGATATGTGATTGGATTAAGGGCATGTGCTACCACCGCTGGACTTCTGCTAAATGGCTTACTTTTAACTCTGATCCCCAGGCAACTTTATTTATTAACATATAATAAAATCACATTTCAGCACAAATAAAATATCACATTTCCCTCTTCTATTCTAATAAAAAGAAAAAAGGAAAAAAGTTATAACTAATATAAGAAAAACTACATACAATAAGTACAATAACTATATACAATGTGCACAAGCAATAAATACTTATACAATGTCTAGTCCATTTGCATTTGACAAACTCAGAGAAAATATTCCATTATCTATCTTATTTTGGTAAGTCCAAAATGTACCTGATTCACGTTTTATCTTAACTTGTATTACTAACAGAGAACTATCTTATAATGTCTTTCAAATTTATACACTTACACCTCTTTAGTGAGTTTCTTTTCTGAAATTCTTAACAAGGAAAACTATAATTATAATTACTAATTTTCAACTAACTATAACTATAACTATAATCATAACTATCTAATCTTTAACTCCCTCAGAGACCCAAGAAGGAAATAATATTACAAAAAAAAAACCCAGAAAGTGCATGCAAGTGGCTTTCAAAAAAATTGTCAGTTTGTGAGTTAACAAAACAGCCAGCTGCCTGGACAGTCACCCAAGGTTTCTCTACAACATTGGGGCATCATCTTCAGCCTATAGGCTTAGTGTGTCTGACAGACTCATTTGTGAACTAGGATGTACACAGGCCTACAGTTCAACCTCATATTCAGTGAGAGTAGTCCATGTACCAGATAAACCTGAATTCCACTAGTGTCCTGTCATGATTCAGGATTTTAAATTCTGGAATTGTTGGTGTTTTTGGAATTCAGCTGTCCATTCTTCTTGGCTTGTGGGTGGCTTCATCTCCTTTATTAAATGCTAGTCTACCATTGAGAGGTTAGACTCTGTCAGCTTAGTTATTCTTCCAAGAATAACTGTTTCAGCTACTGTTCCACTGCACATCAGAAGCCATCAGTCTACTGCCTTCAAAGAAAGGGGCACTCTACCTTCTCCGGATTGCAAAGGCCACTTCAGCAATGGTGCCATATTGTCCTGGCCTCAGAGGATGCCTGTTGATCAAGCCACAACCACACTTGTCTTGGCAAGAATCGATAGTCCTTTGTTTTGTGTCCTGTATGTCCATTTTGTCCTGTTTGTCAGCAGTTGATTTGAGGACAGTTTGTTGTCCAGTGACTAACTTTTACCACAATGAAAGTTAACTCCTTATGCAGTTTCTTCAATGCTTGTATCTTCTCTGGAGTACATTGGTGCTGCTAGGGGCTGACATGTCTCATAGTCACAAAAAAGAAAAAATTTTCTAAGTTATTAAAACATTTTAAATGCCATATTCTGTAGATCTCTGAGAGGTTTGAAGATGACCTGTCTATCTAAAATATATCTGTTCAACCTTGAAAGCATACCTAATATGACTACCAGTTCAATTGAAATGTCTAACTACTAACTTTCGTTTCTTTATATACTAATAGTTGGTAATAATAACATTCAAGGATTAGCAAATTGCATTGTATTGTTAATTGAATTGTATAAGTGCAATATCTTGAACAAGATTAGAAATATATGTACAGCATTTTCTAACAATCTCAATCTCAATATGTATAATTTATATACTATATATAAAAATCCAATCTAATGTAAAGTATTTAAAGCTAGTAATTGTCTTTTAAAAGTAGATTCAACATATCTTTTTATCTATATCATATCTCCATCTTCTCTTTACTTTTCAGAGTAGATTCAATAATCTACCCTCTATTCCATCATTTCTATATATCTTTTTTCAAACAAATACCTTAAATCTAATCTCCTTTGCTTAGCCCTTTTCCTAACCATTAACGACAACAACTTGTAACCAACCCTCCTAAACAATGGAAATTATTCCAAACCCAAAACCCATTAAAAGATCAAAAACTACCCACCCCACACCACTGCTTTGGGAATGTGGGCATCGTGTTCTTAAATGCTGTGTCCTCCATTTACCAGTTTTCAGTTTACTATAAAACTGCAGCCATTGGCCCTAAGAACATGTGACTTGGTTCTGGCTTGTTTTCCTTTCCAAACATGCATGTACTAAGGGATATTGCTGTGGATATCACTCTGTATAAATAAAATGCTGATTGGCCAGTAGCCAGGCAGGAAGTATAGGCGGAACAAGCAGAGAAGAGAATTCTGGGAACAGGAAGGCTGAGTCAGGAGATGCTGCCAGCCACTGCCATGAGTACCAACATGTAAGATACTGGTAAGCCACGAGCCATGTGGCAAGGTATAGATTTATAGAAATGGGTTAGTTTAAGATATCAGAACTAGATAGCAGGAAGCCTGAGCCACATGGCCATACAGTTTGTAAATAATATAAGTCTCTGTGTGTTTACTTGGTTGGGTCTGAGTGGCTGTGGGACTGGTGGGTGAGAGATTTGTCCTGACTGTGGGCCAGGCAGGACCAGGAAAACTCCAACTACAGGATATGACTTATGTTAAGTGAATTTAAGTTCTCCAAGGAGCACTGACAACAACAATGGAACAAAGTCCTAGGTTCTCACATATCACTCAGGTGGAAGTGGAGTTGGAATTTTCTTTTGGCCACCAACCAGCTCCCAAATAAAGACACAAAGATATATCATTAATTATGAATGTTCAGTCTTAGCTTAGGCATGTCCCACTAGCTCCTTTACTTAGCTCCTTGAACAAGAGCAGCAAAGATAAAAAATGCATATCAAACTAAAGTCTTAGCCTGGCATGGTGGGATATACCTGTCATCCCTTGGTGAGTAGACACCTGGGAGACTGAGGCCAGAGTAATTGAGTGAGAATCTATATTAAGGCAAAGTAAATCAAACCCACTGAAGCATTGTCCTCTAATCAATCTCAGTGACAATGTTGGAATTTGTGGTTTGATTTTGCTTCTACCAAATATTTATGCACTTCAACAACTATAATATCATTTTAAATGGGAAAATATATCCCCTACCATGAGAAGTATACATATTATGTGTCCACCACTGTTGTTGGCCAGCTCTGAAAATATTTTCTGCTCCATAGGTGCTGTGGATATCTGTATGCAGTGAATGTGTTGCTCTGATTGATTGATAAATAAAACACTGATTGGCCAGTAGCCAGGAAGGAAATATAAGTTGGACAAAGAGAGAGGAGAATTCTGGGAAGTGAAAGGCTGAGTCAGGAGACGCTGCCAGACACTGCCATGAGAAGTAAGATATAAAGTACTGGTAAGCCACAAGCCACGTGCCAACTTACAGATTAATAAAAATGGGTTAATTTAAGATATAAGAACTAGATAGCAAGAAGCCTGAGCCATTAGGCCAAACAATTTAAATAATATAAGCATCTGTGTGTTTTTTTGGGTTAAAGTGGCTTCGCGACCAGATGGAACTGGAGATAACTCCAGCTACAAATGGTGCCCAATGTGGGGTATGAATTTTCACCTAAACCTGAGAAAAAAGATTCTAAAACAGAGCTAAAAACAGCTTCCTAGTTGTCTCTCTCAAGTTAGTGGCAGTCTGTGGCCTTGAGCTACTCTTTGGTGGGTTCGTGGTGTGCTTGACCTACGTCACATTACACAGAGGTGTCTCCAGACTGCACACTATGCAACATGGTGGATATAGTTCTTGCTAGTTAAAAAAAAAGAAAAGGGTCCCTGGGCTACATGCTGCTTTGATAGAGGCATAGACCCACTGCCTACCAGAGTTCTGCGGTGAGCAAGGTTCCTCTGAAGCTGGCGGTAAATGTACCATCTCCATGTTGGAAAGCTGAGGTGGGTGGAGTCATTCAAGTACTAATCACTGCAGTTTAAAGCAACAGATTCACAGTAAGGCAGATTCAGATGCAACAAGACTCTAAATGGTTTACAATGTGTATAAAAATATATGTAAGCTTGGAAGAGAGAAAAAAAGTAATATTTGCAGTTCTATAAAGAAATAGTGTTAAAAAATAAAGTCTTTAAAGAAAAAAAAGTAATATAAAAATAAGCCACATACAGATGGATATCACACAGAGTCTGGATTGTGTTGTCTTTGGGATTTTTAACTGCAGAAAAACATTTGATCATAAAAGCTGTTGAGTTAAGCCAATATGTATATTTTAAAGGTACCTTGACTTCAAAATTTGGATCTAAGGATATGTTGCTTTGGGAAGGAGGCTCTCCTTTTGTTTCCACACAAAGCCAGAGGCTATGGATTTGTTCCAGATGAAGATATATCAGGTTTGACCAGCCAAGACCCCCCTGAAAGGTCTCTGATGACACCATGGCCCAGATGATCCAACATCCAGAATGATTTCAAGGCAACTGGTTCAGACAATACAGCCTCACAGACTACCCCATATCCTAAAATTTTCTTTATGTCCCCATAAGAATACAGTGCCCTCATTCAGCAGGAAGTAGTATGAGAAGCTATGCCCAAATTCCCAAATATACCAAGCCGGCTTTGTAGATGAAATTGACTCACTCCTTCTTTAAACCCAAGCATACTGCTAAAAGAAAAGGTTGAGCGACTTTTCTGTCTCATATCAAAAGAGCCCTCTGGTGTGGATCAGAGAAAAACCAATATTTTTATTTAACACAGGTTAATTATACATGCAATCTCTTTATGAAGAAGAAAAGAGGATAGTATAGAGATAACAAGATAAAAGGGTAGGTTATTGAACCTACTTTTAAAGATGAACAACTTGTTTAGAAATGTTTTACATTGCTATGATTTTTGTTTATTGATACAAGTTTAAACTTAATTTTGTTAAACTGTATATATATATATTTCTATTCTCATTTGAGGTATTATGTTTACATAACTCATTTAGATTGTAATGGATAATTAAGAAATACAGATTAATAATTAGACTTCTATGATAATCAAACTTATAGTCATCTTAGTTTAGTTTTCTAGGTATATATAGATATATTTCAGACAGGTAGTCTTCAAACACTTCAAAGATCTACAGAATATGACATTTAAAATGTTTTTAAAAATTTAGATTTTCTGAACAGTAAGACATGTCTGCTCCTGGCAGCACTGAATTACTTCAGAGAGGAGGATGGACATCGAAGACACTCTATGTGGAATTTATCTTCACCTTGGCAAAAATAGCCATTTGTGCAAGAAATTGTTTTTGCCTGGACTGCTTGTTCAACTGGACATGCAGAACACATAGGAGGGTGACCACGGAACTTTGCTTGGCAAAATGGTCCTTTAGGCTCCTGATTCACAGAGGAAACTGCCAAACATTCTGCAGCACAGAGAGAGAAGTGACTGAGAGATTCTAGGCCTATGGGCTGAAGGCAGATGCCCCAACTTTACAGAGAAACTTTGGATGACTGTCTAGGCTGCCAGCTGTCTCTGTCTACTCTTGCAAGACTCCCAAAAGTTGCTTGAGTCCTTCTCCCATTTCTCAGGTAATATTATATCCTTCTGGGGTCTTTAATGTAGTTGAAGACTAGATAGTTATAATTTCCTTAGTTATGATAAAAGATAAGTTAGTTATGAAACTTTAGACTCACAAATGTAGGATAGGTAGGATATTTTCTTTAATTTTGCCAAATAAAAATAGATTGGATATTATGGCTATAATTCTTGCTTGATAATTGTTTTGTTATATGTAATTTCACTGTGTGAAAGTTAAAACCTTCCTTTTTGAAAAAAAAGAAAAGGGGAAGTGCTGTGGGATGTTCTCTGTGCTGTGAATGTGTTGTTCTGATTGGTTAA
>CABHPQ010140159.1:13314-33654 GCA_902168405.1 Peromyscus aztecus | reverse complement strand
TTAACCAATCAGAACAACACATTCACAGCACAGAGAACATCCCACAGCACTTCCCCTTTTCTTTTTTTTCAAAAAGGAAGGTTTTAACTTTCACACAGTGAAATTACATATAACAAAACAATTATCAAGCAAGAATTATAGCCATAATATCCAATCTATTTTTATTTGGCAAAATTAAAGAAAATATCCTACCTATCCTACATTTGTGAGTCTAAAGTTTCATAACTAACTTATCTTTTATCATAACTAAGGAAATTATAACTATCTAGTCTTCAACTACATTAAAGACCCCAGAAGGATATAATATTACCTGAGAAATGGGAGAAGGACTCAAGCAACTTTTGGGAGTCTTGCAAGAGTAGACAGAGACAGCTGGCAGCCTAGACAGTCATCCAAAGTTTCTCTGTAAAGTTGGGGCATCTGCCTTCAGCCCATAGGCCTAGAATCTCTCAGTCACTTCTCTCTCTGTGCTGCAGAATGTTTGGCAGTTTCCTCTGTGAATCAGGAGCCTAAAGGACCATTTTGCCAAGCAAAGTTCCGTGGTCACCCTCCTATGTGTTCTGCATGTCCAGTTGAACAAGCAGTCCAGGCAAAAACAGTTTCTTGCACAAATGGCTATTTTTGCCAAGGTGAAGATAAATTCCACATAGAGTGTCTTCGATGTCCATCCTCCTCTCTGAAGTAATTCAGTGCTGCCAGAAGCAGATATGTCTCATTGTCCAGAAAGTCTAAATTTTTAAAACATTTTAAATGTCATATTCTGTAGATCTTTGAAGTGTTTGAAGACTACCTATCTGTCTGAAAATATATATCTATATCTATGTATACCTAGAAAACTTAACTAACATGCTGCAAGTTTGACTATCATAGACTAATTAATAATCTGTATTTCTTAATTATCCATTACAATCTAAATGAGTTACATAAACATAATACCTCCAACAAGAGTGTATATATATATATATATATAGTATAACAAAATTAACTTTAAATTTGTATCAATAAAATCTACAGCAATGTAAAACATCTTTAAACAAGTTGCTCTTTAAAAGTAGATTCAATAATCTACCCTTTTATCCTATCACATTTATATCATATCCCCTTTTCTTCTTCAGAAAGAGATCACATAATCAACCTGATTTAAATAAAAATATTGGTTTTTCTCTGATTCACACCAGAGGGCTCTTCTGATATGGGACACAAGAATCTCTTAACCTTTTCTTTTAGTAATATGCTTTGGTTTAGAGAAGGAGTGAGCCAATTCCATTTCCAAAGCTAGCTTGGTATATTTGGAAATCTGGACGTAGCTTCTCTTACTACTTCCTGCTGGGGGGGGGGCGGTTTTTTATGGGGACACAAAGAAAATTTTAGGATTGTGGAGTAGTCCATGAGGGTGTATCATCTGAGCCAGTTGCCTTGAAACCATTCTGGATGTTGGATCATCTGGGCCATGGTGTCATCAGAGACCTTTCAGGGGGTCTTGGTTGGTCAAACCTGATGTATCTTAATCTGGAACAAATCCATAGCCTCTGGCTTTGTGTGGAAACAAAAGGAGAGCCTCCTTCCCAAAGCAACATATCCTTAGATCCAAATTTTGAAGTCAAGGTACCTTTAAAATATACATATTGGCTTAACTCAACAGCTTTTATGATCAAATGTTTTTCTGCAGTTAAAAATCCCAAAGATAACACAATCCATATTCTCTGTGTAATATCCATCTTCACGTGGCTTATTTTTTATACTACCTTTACTGTCTCTTTAAAGACTTTGTTTTTTTAAAATTATCTATTTCTTTATATTCTGTATATATTCCTTTTTCTCTCTCTTCCAAGCCTACTTACAGTTTTACACACATTGTAAACCATTTAAAGTCTTGTTCCATCTGAATCTATCTTATTGTGAATCTATTGTTTTAAACTGCAGCATCTCTAAGACTGAAATGGCAGCTGTGGCTGCTGGATCCACCCATGTCAGCTTCCCAACATGGCAGCGGTACAGTTTACCAACAGCTCTGGGTCTGGAGCCATGTGTACCATCAACTATCAGAAGCAGTTCTATCAAAGTAGCGTGTAGCCCAGAAACCTTTTTTTTTTTTTTTTTGTACTAGCAAAAGCTAAACTCAGCACACAGCAGTGTAATTTGCCACTTGTAGACAACTAATTCCTGCCATACTGCTGGTCAAACGCACACACCAGGAACCCGCCAAAGTAGCTCAAACCAGCAGACTACCACTAATTTGAGAGAGCCAACTAGCAAGCTGTTTTTAGCTCCATTTTAGAATCTTTTTTCTTGGGTTTTAGGTGGAAACTCTTGCCAAACCGTTGGGTGCCATTTGTAGCTGAAGTTTTTCTGGTCCTGCCTGGCCCACATTCAGGACAAATCTCTCTCACCTGCCAGTCCCACAGTCACTCAGACCCAACCAAGTAAACACACAGAGACTTATATTATTTATAAACTGTATGGCCATGGCAGGCTTCTTGCTAACTATTTTTATATATTAAATCAACCCATTTCTATTAATCTATAAGTTGCCACATGGCTCATGGCTTACCGGTATCTTAACATTGTCTCATGGCAGCAGCTGGCAGCGTCTCTCTGACTCAACCTTCCTGTTCTCAGAATTCTCTTCTCTGCTTGTCCCACCTATACTTCCTGCCTGGCTACTGGCCAATCAGCACTTTATTCATTAACCAATCAGAATAACACATTCACAGCATAGAGAACATCCCACCGCACAGAATTTTTTTTCACATCTGGAGGTGAAAACAAGAGTGGAGGAAGGGTTGTTATTTCTAAATAACTTTGGTGTTTTGCAATTAAATTCAATGTAGCATTTTCTAAACTCATCAGTTTAAACCTTGAGCCTGTTATATTTTAAAACACCATTAAATGTTATAGATAGTTTAGATTCTCCCGTCAAATCATTTTAAGGTATTACAGTTATTTTCTTGAATTTTTCTGAGGTTATTTTGTTTTTGTCTTTGTTAGATTTTCCAATGATGATTAAACTTCCTAAGCACCTTCTGTGATTCAGGCATTGGATGCTCATTAACACACAGGTGTACAATCTTCAAAGCTGATGTCATTGTATTTTACAGTAAGCATCACTGAAGTCCAGAGAGGTTAATTCCATTTCCCTAATCAGATTCCTTGCAAGTTCACATTCATTCCTGTATATATTAATTCTTATATATCTGGTGGTAGCACCATTTCCTCTTATTTTGTTCTAGCTGTAAAATTTTGTGGATTTTTGTCTTTGAGGAATTGACTATTCTAGCAGTAGAGGTGAAGCCCTTGTGACTGTTGGGGACTTCATTAACATATCCAACAAAATGATTCAATAAATTTGAAATGTAAGTAAATTTTTTAAAAAAGAAATATAACTCAAATTACAAGAAGAACCAATATTTTGGAACAGATTCATCCAGAATTTTTAAAAAAAAATCATTGCTAAATAGCCCTCTGTACTTCTTAAGCACACACTGTGCTAGCAGCCTATATCAGTGGGAATTCACATATGTAGGTTCTCTCTTTTCATAAGAAATTAGCATTAAATAAGCACCAGTGAAATAATTAGTTATCAATGTAGTAAGAGTTATAAGAAAGACTTAATAAATGCCTAACTCCTGTGGGAAGCATTTGGTGCTCTGAATTCAAACTAAGGTTGCTGGACTATAAAGAAATAAACTGCAAAGACAGAGTCAAAGCAGAGAATTCACTGGAGCATGTATAAGCCTGTTAAGAGGCACACAGACAATTCTGAACTTCCACTCAGCTGAAAAGTATGGGCAGGAATGTAATATCACATACACATTTTGCTTCCTTTCTTCTTGTTTTGTTCTGTGGAATAAGGTCTTACTGTTAGAATTCTGCCCTCACTCCAGCTACATGACTGCACATGTGCAGTTCAAGAGTAAAGCAAAAGTTTTTTCATATTACATCATCACTGTAGGCAGGTGATCATGTAGACACTGCATGGTCGCACAATCTGATCATGGGTGATGTGGTTCTGTAAGTCCATCTGTGCCTTAAAAATCCATGATTCAGACCCGACCCTCTCTCTCCCTGTTCTGCTCTCTCTTCCCCCACCATCTTCCCTCTCTCTGCACGTGCTTTCCTCCCCAGGCCTGATTGTCTTGTCCCCCCAACTCTCCTCCTAATAAAGTTCTCTGCTACTAGGCAGCTGTGGCTCATGACTCGTGATCTTTGTACACAGTAACCAGCACCACAACCAGTGCCATTTATCATTAATTTCACTTACTCTGTTGCCCAGGCAGATCTTTAACTTGTGCACTCAAAGGATCTTCATCCTTTAGCCAGTTAAGCATCTGGGGTTATAGATGTTGGCTATCAGGCATGAATCAATCACATATGCATTTTTAAAATGATTCTGATGATGATGGTGTCCTTGGCCCTGCTGTGGCTAGGAGTCATGTGGATGTCCATAGCCTGTATTATCATTGAAAGCCTTGTGGATATTCATGGTCTATAATGTAGCATGAATCCATATTGATGTCTGTGGTCCATAGTGCTGCCAGAGAACTTATTGGTGTCTGTGACCCGGCTTCAGCAGGGGGGCATGTTGATGTCCATGGCCTATGCTACCATTAAAAGCCATTGGGATGTCCCTGATGTGTATTGCTATCTGAAGCCATGTTGATACCTGCGGCCCATGCTAATAACCCAGAAACCATATGGAAGTCCTTGATCCATGTTGTCCCTGACTATAAAGGACAAGGAAGCTTCTTCTGCAGTGGTATCAATGACTGCAGACTCACAGTCAAGAATGAGAGACAAAGAAACAGTCTGGACCTGAAGCCCTTTAAGAGAACCTTTAAAATAGTAATAAGGAAGCTGAAATGTACCTCTTCATACTTGATGGCTTCTGGCCGGTGTCAGGGTAGGCAAGGGCAAGTTTTCTTTAAGGACTTGCCCACTGGGAGTTTGACCATGCATCACAAATTAGACCTTTTTTTAAGTTTTATCTTCTTTCTTCTTTTGATTTATGGGAGGTCACAAGGTTGGGGGTGGACCTGGAAGTACTGGGAAGTAAATGTGTTCAGGGTGCATTATGTGAAATTTCAGATAATCAATAAAAATATTATGTTAAGAAAAATAATAACATGGGGTGACTCTTTTCCCACCCAGAGAGTTCTGCTTCTAAAACCTAGACTCTGAGGCAAAACCTGTGCACCCCCACCCATTGCTGCCCCAGTTGCAGGCCAGCAGGGAAGACTCCTATGGGCAGCCTTCCACAACAACTCCCCCGATCAGACCATGAAATCTACAAGATCCATCCCCTACCCCAAAGCCACCCATCTCCCTGCAACCTCAGCTGCTCCCTGAGACACAGAATCTGCCAGCTTTGTTTGGACTAAATGGTGAGTGAGTCTTCTCCCAACCAAAGAGTCTTACCTCTAGGACCTAGGCCCTGAGGCACAACCCATTTCCTCGAAGTGCCACCCATTGCTGCCCCAGTTGCCAGCCAGTAGGGAAGACTCCTGCAGGCAGGCTTCCCCACCAACACCTCCAATCAGACCCTGCAATCCACAAGACACACTCCCTACACCAGACCCACCAATCCCCCTGCAACCTCAGTGACTTGCTGTAACAGAGAGTCTGCCATCTCTGATTAAACCAAGGTGTGAGTAACTCTTTTCCCACCCAGAGATTCCTGCTTCTACGACCTAGGCTCTGAGGTACAATCTGTGCCCCTCTACACCCACCCATCACTGCCCACGTTGCAAGCCAGCAGGGAAGATTCCTGTGGGCACACTTTCCCACCAACACACCCATTGGAACCTGTAATCTACAAGACCCACTCCCTACCACAAACCAACCCATCCCTCTCTGACCTCAGTGGCTCTCTGAGACACAGAATCTGCCAGCTCTGATTGGACCAAGAGTTACAATTGGACCAAGAACAGCACCCTCAGACACAGACACAGACATAGACACCTCTTATACCTATTGGAGGAAGAGATGAGTAGACACCAATGTAAAAATACACACAACAACATAAAGAGCAATATGGCACCACCAGAACCTAGTGGTCCTTTAATAGCAAGACCTGAACATCGCAATGTAGAAAAAGTAGAAAAAAGCAACCTAAAAATAATTTTATGAAGATGATAGAGGTCTTTAAACAGGAAATGAAAAATTCCCTTAAAGAAATTGAGGAAAAGACAAATGAAATTGGAAGAAATCAATCAATCTCTTAAAGAAAGCCAAGAAAAAACAAACAGGTGAAGAAAACAGTTCAAGACTTAAAAAATTAAAGCAGAAACAATAAAGAAGATACAGGCTGAGGGAATGCTGGAAATAGAAAACCTAAGTAAATGAACAGGAACTACAAATACAAGCATAACCAACAGAATACAAGACATGGAAGAAAGAACCTCTGGTGTGGAGGATACAATAGAGGAAATAGATTCATCAGTGAAAGAAAATACTTAAGCCAAAAAAAAAATCATGGCACAAAATGTCCAGGAAATCTGAGACACCATGAAAAGGCCAAACCTAAGAATAATAGGGACAGAAGAAGGAGAAGAATACCAACTCAAAGGCATAGAAAATATATTCAAAAAAGTCATAAAAGAAAACTTTCCCAATTTAAAGAAAGAAATACCTATGAGGATACAACAAGCTTATAGAATATCAAATAGACAAGACATCCCCCCCAAAAAGTCCCCTTGACACATAATAATCAAACCACTAAACGTACAGAATAAAGAAAGAATATTAAGAGCAGGAAAGGGAAAAGGTCAAGTGACTTTCAAAGGCAAACCCATCAGAATAACACCTGACTTCTCAAAAAGCCAGAAGGTCCTAGATAAATGTTATGCAGACACTAAGAGACCATGGATGCCAGCCCAGACTACTATACCCAGAAAAACTTTCAATCACCATAGACAGAGTACACAAGACACTCTAAGACAAAAGCAGATTTAAACAATATCTATCCATAAATCCAACTGTACAGAAAGCAATGAAGGAAAACTCCAACCTAAGGAAGTTAGATGCATCCAAAAAAACACAGGCAATAAATAACCACACAGCAGTAAATCGCAATGAAGGGAAATACACATATGCTAACACCAACAGATAACATAAATTAGCAATCACTGGTCATTAATATCTCTTGATATCAATGGACTCAATTCACCTATATAAAGACACAGGCTAATAGAATGGGTAGGGAGACAGGATCCATGCTTCTGCTGCATACAAGAAAAACACGTAAACTTCAAAGACTGACACCATCTCAGAGTAAAAGGCTGGAAAAAGAATTTCTAATCAAACGGATTTAAGAAGCAAGCTGATATAGCTATCCTAATATCTAACAAAATAGACTCCAAACTAAAATCAATCAAAAGAGATCAGGAATGACATTACATACTTATCACAGGGAAAATCCACCAAGATGAAGTCTCAGTTCTGAACATTCATGCCCCAAATAAAAGTGTACCCACATGTGTAAAAGAAACATTACTAAGCTTAAATCACACATCAAACCCCACACACTGATTGTGGGAGACTTCAACACCCCACTCTCACCAATGTACAGGTCTGCCAGACTGAAACTTAACAGAGAAATAAGGGACCTAATAGATGTTATGACTCAAATGGACTTAATAGATATCTACAGAACATTCCTAACACAAAAGAATATACCTTCTTCTCAGCACCCCATGGAACCTTCTCTAAAATTGATCACATACTAGATAACAAAATCAAATCTGAAAAGATACAAAATAATTGGATTTTATCAGACCACCATAGGTTAAAGTTAGATTTCAACAAAAATAAAAATTACAGAAAGCCTACAATTGAATGGAAACTGAATAATGCTCAACTGAATCACCAATGTGTCAAGGAAGGAATAATGAAAGAAATTAGAGACTTCCTAGAATTCAATGAAAATGAATGTACAATGTACTCAAACTTATGGAATACTATTAAAACAGTGCAAAGAGGAAAATTCACAGCATTAAGTGCCTACATAAAGAAGTTGGAGAAATTTCACACTAGCAAATTAACAGCATACTTCAAAGCTCTGGAACAAAAAGATGCAAACTCACCCAGGAGGAATAGATGCCAGGAAACAATCAAATTGAGAGCTGAAATAAATAAAATAGAAACAAAAAGAAAAATACAAAGAATCAATGAAACACATGGTTCTTTGAGGAAATCAAAAACACCGACAAGCCCTTTTCCAAAGTAACCAAAAAGAAATAGGAACATCAAAATTAACAAAATCAAAAATGAAAAGGGAGACATAACAACAAACAATGAGGAAATCCTGAGAATAATCAGGTAATATTTTAAAAACCTGTACTACACAAAATTGGCATCTAAATTTGGGGTTGTAGTCTGGTTATCTAGTATCCACTTATGGGTGAGTACACACCATATTTGTCCTTCTGTGCCTAGGTTATCCCACTCAGGACTATATTTTCTAGTTCCATCCATTTGCCTGAAAATTTCATGATGTTGTTGGTTTGTTGTTGTTGTTGTTGTTTTTACTGATGAGTAGTACTCCATTGTGTATATGTATATATTTTCTTTATCCATTCTTCCATTGAAGGGCAGCTAGGTTGCTTCTAGGTTTTGGTTTATTATGAATAATGCTGCTATGAACATAGTTGAGCATGTGTCCCTGTGGTATGATTGAACAGTCTAGATCTAAAAGAAAAGAACAATTTTCTGGATAGGTACCATTTACCAAAATTAAATCAAGATCAGATTAACAATTTAAATAGACCTATAATTCCTGAGGAAATAGAAACAGTCATTAAAAGTCTCCCAATGAAAAAAAGCCCAGGGCCAGATGGTTTCAGTGCAGAATTCTACCAGAATGTCAAAGAAGAGCTAATACCAATACTCTTGAAAATTGCTCTACAAAATAGAAACAGAAGGATCACTGCCAAACTCTTTTTATGAAACTACAGTTACTCTGATAAACATACCACACAAAGATGCAACAAAGAAAGAGAATTACAGACAAATTTCCCTCATGGACATTGATGCAAAAATACTCAATAAAATATTGGCAAAATGAATTCAAGAACATATAAAAAAATTATCCACCTTGACCAAGTAGGTTTCATCCCAGAGATGCAAGGATGATTCAACATACAAAAATCTGTCAATATAAACAAACTGAAAGAAATAAACCACATAATCATTTCATTATATGTTAAAAAGGCCTTTGACAAAATCCCACACCCATATATGATAAAGGTCTTGTAGAGATCAGGAATACAAGGAACATACCAAACATAATAAAGGCAATTTACAGCAAGCCAATAGCCAACATCAAATTAAATGGAGACCCCATTTCTCATAGAGATCTGATCTCTAAAATATATAAAGAATTCAAGAAACTAGACATCAAAATACCAAACAATCCAATTAAAATATGGGCTATATATCTAAACAGAGAATTCTCAACAGAAGACTCTCAAATGGCCTAAAGACGTTTAAAGAATTGCACAAGATCCTTAGCCATCAAGGAAATGCAAATCAAAATGACTCTGAGATACCATTGTACACCTATCAGAATGGCTAAGATAAAAACATTGACAACAGCTTATGTTGCAGAGGATTTAGAGCAAGGGGAACACTCCACTGCTGTTGGTGGGAGTGTAAACTTGTATAGTCACTTTGGAAATCAGTATGTTGGTTTCCCAGAAAATTAATCTACATAAAGACCCAGCTATACCACCCTTGGGCATACACCCAAAGACTGTTCAATCATACCACAAGGACACATGCTCAACTATGTTCATAGCAGCATTATTCATAATAAACCAAAACCTAGAAGCAACCTAGCTGCCCCCCAACCAAAGAATGGATAAAGAAAATGTGTACACAATGGAGTACTACTCAGCAGAAAAAGAAAAAAAAAAGAAAAAGAAAAAGACATCATGAATTTTTTTTTTTTGGTTTTTTTGAGACGTTTCTCTGTGTAGCTTTGTGCCTGTCCTGGAACTCACTTTGTAGCCCAGACTGGCCTCGAACTCACAGGGATCCACCTGCTCTGCCTCCCGAGTGCTGGGATTAAAGATGTGTGCCACCACCACCCAGCTCATCATGAAATTTGCAGGCAAATGGATGGAACTAGCAAATATCATCCTGAGTGTGATAACATAGACTCAGAAGGACAAACATGGTGTGTATTCACTCGTAAGTGGATACTAGATAACCAGACTACAATCCAGAGCTCCAGAGATGCTAGCTAACAAGGAAGACCCTTAGAGGGATGCATGGATTACCCTGGGAAGGGGAAATAGATGAGATCTCCATGATTAAATTTGGGGGTTGGGGGGCACTAGAGGGCAGGGTGTGGTGATACTTTATTTGTACTGACATGTGATTTTATTTGTATGTTAATAAACAAAGTTTGCCTGGGGATGAGAGGTCACATAGTGAGCCATAAACAGAAGTCAGGTGGTGGTAGTACATGCCCTTAATCTGATCACATGGCAGGCAGAGTCTCTGTATGGTCAACGACAAAGCCAAGGGTAGTGACATGAACCTTTAATTCCAGTACCAACCATAGAGACCTGGAGGTCTGTATAGAAAGGCAGTGATGAGGAAGTCATGTGGCTGGGCTTAGAGCCAATGGGAAGACAGAAGAGGAAAGCAATAAAAACACAGGTTAGATGGGAAGATGCTCTCTCTGGGGAAGGATGGTGGCAAGGTGATAAGATAAGGCTAGTCATGGCAATTCACTAATTCTCTGACCTCTTTGACTATTACCTCTGTATTGGGCTCTGTATTTCTTACTTAATAAGACTCTTTAGAAATTCATCTACAGCAGGGGATGGGCAATGAGGACATAAGGAAATAGAATGGTCAAGCTGGAACAGGGACATAGTGGGAGATCAATAAAAGAGATACCATGATAGAGGGAGACATCATGAGGATAGTAAGAAACCAGGTCCTAGGGAAATAAAGATGATTCCAACTTAGACTACTAGCAATACTGGAGAGGGTGCCTGAAGTGGTTTACCCCAGCAATCAGATTGATGAATACCCTAACTGTCATCATAGAAACTTCATCCAGCAACTGATGGAAGCAGAAGCAGAGATCATAGCCAAGCAACAGGAGTCAAGTCAAAGAGACTCCAGGAGTCAAGTCAAAGAGAGAGGAGAAGGAGTCTCTGAGCAAGAGGCATCAAGATCATGATGGAGAAACCTACAGAGACAACCAAACCAAACTAGTTAGAACTCATGAACTTCAGACCAACAGCTGTGGAACCTCCATGGGACTGGAGTAAACCCTCTACATAAATGAAACAGGTATGTAGCTTGATTTGCTTAAGGGCCCCCCTGGCAGTAGGATCAGGATCCATTCTGGTGCATGAGATAGCTTTTTGGAGCCCACTACCTATGGTGAGTCATCTTGCACAGCCTTGATGAAGGGGGGGGGGTGCTTAGACTGTTGTATGAATTCTAAAATGGTCTTTTAATGAAAAACTCAGAACCAGATATTTGGGTAAATGTAAAAGATCAGAGAGACAAAAAATCAAGCCACAGCTACTTCTCACCTCACCAACTCCAGAAATCCTCTGATTGAATGTCTCTGAATCCTCAACCGAAAGGGGTCCAGCCGAAAAGGGGCTTCAGCTAAAAAGGGCTTGAGTTCCTGTCTCCTCATGTCTTATATACCGTTCTCAGCCCAGCCATATTACTTCCTTCCTAGTATTGGAATTTAAGGTGTATATGCTTCCCAAATACTGGTAGCAAAGGCATGAAATTTCAAGTGCTAGGATTAATGGTGTGTGATTCTCAAGTACTGGTATTAAACTTGTGTGCCACCACTGCCTGGCTCTGTTTCTCTTCTAGACTGATTCAATCTCATGTAGTCCAGGGTGACTTTGAACTCACATGGATCTCTGTCTCCCAAGTACTAGGATTAAAGGTGTGTGGCACCACTGCCTGACACCTATGTTTAATCTAGTGGATTGTTCTGTTCTCTGATATTTAGGCAAATTTTACTAGGGTACAACAAAATATCACATTTCCCCTTTTTTTTCTAAAATAATAAAAGAAGGTTATATTGTAAGAAAAACTATATATACTGTGTACAATAAGTATAAACAATATATACAGTCAAAATTTACATCAACAGTGTCCAGTCCATTAACATTTGACAGAATCAGAGAAAATATTCCATTATTTACCCTATTTTGGGGAATCCAAAGTGTTGTACCTAATTTACTTTCTATCCTAACTTGTATTACCAACTGAAAACTATCTTTTGAGGTCTTTCAAATTTGTACACTTTATACCTCTTTAGTGAGTTTCTTTCTCTTTGTTAACAAGGAAAATTATTACTATAACTGTAACTATCTAGTCTTCAATTCCATTAGAGACCAAAGAAGGAAATAATATTACCTAAGTAAGCAGTAAATACAAACAAGTGACTACAAAAATTGTGAGAAATGACAGAAACAACTGGCTACCTGGACAGTCACCCAAGGTTCCTCTGCAATGTTGTGGCATCCATCTTCAGCCTTCATGCCTAACATATCTTACAGACTCATCTGTGAATCAGGATTTTCTGAAGGACTGTCTTATTTTGTATTGGCAAGGTTTGACAGTCCTTTCTTTTGTGTCCTGCTTGTTCATTTTGGACAGCATACTGTCAGCAATCAAGGAAAGGACACTTTCTTTCCCAGTGGCTAATTTTTGCCACAAAGAAGCTAAACTCTGTATGTAGTTTCCTCAATGTTCATCATCTTCTCTGAAGTAGATTGGTGCTTTCAGGAGCAGACATGTCTCATTGTCATAAAAAAAAAGAATCTATGTTATTAAAACATCTTTAATGTCATATTATGTAGACGAAGTGTTTGAAGATGACCTGTTTATCTAAAATATATCTGTTTGACCTTGAAAACATACCTAACCTGACTATAAGTTCAACTGTAATGGCTAACTGCTAACTTGCATTTCTTTATTATCCTAATTAGTGAGTAATAACTTTCAAGGACTAGCAATGTGCATTTCATTGTTAAATGAGCTGTATAGGTACAATACCTTGAACATATGTAGTATGCTCTATCAATGTTAACCTCAAATTTGTATCAATATAAAAATGTGTATACAATATATACTAATACAATCCAATATAAAATATTTGAAAGGAGTAGTTGCTTTTTAAAAGTAGATCCAACAATCTACCTTTTTATCTTCTCATATCTATATCATCCCTTTTTCTTTTCAGAGTAGATTCAATAATCTACCCTTTTATTCTACTATTTCTATATCTCTTTTTTTCAGAGTGGATTCAATAATCTACCCTTTTATCCTATCATATCTGTATCTAATCTATTTTTTTATCTTATCATATTCATACTCTCCCTTTTTTCTTTTCAGAGCAGATTCAATAATTTACCCTTCTATCATTTCTATATCTTTTTTCAGAGTAAACTCAATAACTGACCCTTTTATCCTATTATATCTATATCCTTTTTTTCCTTTTCAAAACAAGAACCCTGAATCTAACCTCCTTTGTTTAGCCTTTTTCCTGACCAGAAACAATTAACAATTTATAACCAGCCATCCTAAATAATAATAATTATCCAAAACCCACTGCATGACCAAAAACTACCCACTCCACCTCTTGGAAATGTGAGTATGGTGTTCTTAAAATTACTTCCTGCGTGGCGCACGCCTTTAATCCCAGCACTCGGGAGGCAGAGGCAGGTGGATCTCTGTGAGTTCGAGGCCAGCCTGGTCTCCCAAGCGAGTTGCAGGAAAGGTGCAAAGCTACACAGAGAAACCCTGCTTTGAAAAACCAAAAAAAAAAAAATCACTTCCTGCTATCTTGGGGTGAAGGCATCTTTATGGGATCCTGAAAAGAAAATTTTGGATTAAATGAAAGTCCTGGGAGAGGCAGTTGCATCATTTCACCTAGCAATCTCAATATTGTCCTGATCAGTTTGTAGTCCAAACCTTATCTTTGGGTGGTGTTTGTCAGCTTAATGGCATTATCATTGTCCATGTGTAGTTGTCATTGTGGGATCGCATCATCTTTTCAAATACTTCAAAGGTCACCATTCAGCATGGTCATAGTTCACTGAAGAAAATATTTTTTGTGGGATATTTTTTCTGGATGATTTGTCATTTTTCTTCAGATGTTTCACTTGTCCAGTGTTCTTGAGATTCCTTAGCCTTTATTCTCCTGAAAGACAAAAACAAAACCATTTCTCAACCCTAATTTTGAGGAGGTTCCTTTGTGGCAAGTTATATCTGATCAAATAAAAAGCTTTTCTTAGTTGTATAAGTTAATTTAAATTGAATTGTCATGCTGGTTGATGAACTATCACCACCTCTAATTAAGAGGTCTCTCTTGTTCAAATCATACCTTAATTATTTTGATGGTATGCATAACTTTTCTTCTCCTGTGGAAATAAAAGCAAAACCTCATCCCCAAGGTAATACATAACCTGGTTTCCATTCTGAGGTCAGCACATCTTTAAAGTACACAGGCTGATTTAATTCTGTAGTTTTTTTCTTTTATCTGGCGTCTCTCCAAAGCTGTTGTTCCTTTCTCATTACCATTGAGAAAATTCAAAGTTAATAAACCTTTATGTAATCTATTTCTGGGGGTCTTCATTACCCCTTTCTGTTTTTTTAGGGTATCCTTTACAGTATTATTTGATCTATCTATGACTGCTTGGCTTATAGGATTATGTAGTATACCTGTAATATGCCTTATATTGCAATAAGCAAAAAATGTTTCATTTTAGCAGAGAAATGTGCTAGAGCATTGTCAATCTTAATTTGTACAGGTATACCCATGATGGCTATAACCTCTAGCAAATGCATGATTACAGAATCAGCCTTTTTGGAACTCAGAGCAGTTCCCCATTGAAATCATGAATAGGGAGCCCCCTGTGACACCAGTGAAAACCAGAGTCACAAGCCCAACATACACCTAGTGGGAACAGGTAAGGCCTCATCTCTGGACTTAGCTGAACAGGTCCCTAGCATCTAGGCCCTGGGGGCACATCCTGTGCCTCTCCCCCAAGCCATTGGAGCCCCCACGGACCAGCCACCTGTCCCTTCCCCCACCCCCTCACCAAGAAAACAGCCCCCTGTGACACCAGTGAAAACCAGAGTCACCAGCCAAACCTGCACCCATTGGGAACAAAAATCAGTCCCTTGCAACACTAGTGAAAACCAGAGTCACATGCCCAACCTGCACCAATTGGGAACAGAAAGCAGCCATCTGAGACACCGGTGAAAATGGAGACATCATAAGCATACCCTGCACCAATTGGGAACAGAAAGCAGCCATCTGAGACACCGGTGAAAATGGAGACATAAACATACCCTGCACCAATTGGGAACAGCACAAATTGGACCAAAAGTCCAGATTAGACCAAGAGCTCCCATTAGACCAAGATTATCAAAAGAGGCTCCCTCAGACACCGAAAGCACTTGCATGGAGTGGAGGAAGAGATGGGTAGATGCCAGTGCAAAAATACAGTCAACGTCATAAAGACCAATATGGCACTAACACAACCTAATGGTGCTATATCAGCAAGACCTGAACATCACAAAGCAAAAGAAGCAGAAGAAATAGACCTTAAAAATGACCATAAGAAGATGATAGAGGCTTTTAAAGAGAAAATAAAAAATACCCATAAAGAATTTAAAAAAAAAGACAACAAAAATTTAGAAGAAATCAATAAAAACCTTGAAGAAAGCCAAGAAAAAGCAATTAAACTGGTGAATGAAATAGTCCAAGATTTAAAAATTGAAATAGAGGCAATAAAGAAGACACAAACTGAGGGAAGTCTCGGAATGGAAAATCTGAGTAAATGAACAGGAAATTCAGATGCAAGCATAACCAAAAGAATGTAAAAGGTGGAAGAGAGAATATCTGGCATTGAAGATACAATAGAGAATATAGATTCATCAGTCAAAGAAAACACTAAAGCCAAAAAAGTCATCACATAAAATGTCCAGGAAATTTGGGACACCACAAAAGACCAAACCTAAGAATAAAAGTGATAGAAGAAGGAGAAGAATACCAACTCAAAGGCACAGAAAATATATTCAACCAAATCATAGAAGAAAACTTTCCCAACTTGAAGAATGAAATGCCTATGAAGACACAAGAAGTTTACAGAACACCAAATAGACTTGATAAAAAAAAGACCACTTACCACATAATAATCAAACCAATAAACATACAGGATAATGAAAAAAATATTAAGAGCTACAAAGGAAAAAGGCCAAGTAACATATAAGGCATACCCATTAGAATAACACCTGACTTCTCAATGGAGACTCTGAAAGCCAGAAGGTCCTGGACAGACATTAGGCAGACACTAAGAGACCATGGATGCCAACCCAGACTATTGTATCCAGCAAAACTCTCAATTACCATAGATGGAATAAACAAAATATTTCATGATAAAACCAGATTTAAAAAATATCTCTCCACAAATTCAGTCCTACAGAAAGCACTAGAAGGAAAATTCAACCTAAGGAAGTTAGATACAACCATGAAAATATAGGCAATAGATAATCCCATACCAACAAACATGAAAGAAGCAAAACACACAATACTACCAACAAAAAATAACAGGAATTAACAATCAATGGTCATTAATATCCATTAATATCAATGGTCTCAATCCACCTATAAAAAGAAACAGAATGATAGAATGGGTACAATAACAGGATCCATGCTTCTGTTGCATACAAGAAACACATCTCAACTTTAAAGACAGACACTACCACAGAGTAAAAGACTGGAAAAAAAATTATAATCAAATGGACTTAAGCAACTTGGTGTAGCTATCCTATTATCTAATAAAATAGACTTCAAACTAAAATCAATCGAAAAAGATTGGGAAGGACATTACCTACTTATCACAGAGAAAATCCACCAAGATGAAGTCTCAATTCTGAACATTTATGCCCCAAATACAAGAGCATCCTTATTTTTAAAAGAAACATTACTAAAGCTTAAATTGCACATCAAACCCAACACACTAGCAGTGGGAGATTTCAACACCCCACTCTCACCAATGGACAGGTCTGCCAGACTGAAACTTAACAGAGAAATAAGGGACCTAACAGATGTTATGACTCAAATGGACTTAATAGATATCTACAGAACATTCTACTCTAACACAAAAGAATATACCTTCTTCACAGCACCCCATGGAACCTTCTCTAAAATTGACCACATGCTGAGCCACAAAGTAAATCTCAATAAATTTAAAAAAAATTGGAATAACCTCCTGTATTTTATTGGATCACCATGGTTTAAAGTTAGATTTCAACAACAACAAAATTTACAGAAAATCTACAGTCTCATGGAAACTGAACAATGCCCAAAAGAATCACCAATGGATCAAGGAAGAAATAAAGAAAGAAATTAAAGACTTCCTAGAATTCAATGAAAATGAAAGCACAAAATACCCAAACTTATGGGACACTATGAAAGCAGTGCTAAGAGGAAAATTCATAGCACTAAATGCCCACATAAAGAAGATGGAGAAATCTCACACTAGTGACTTAATAGCACACCTGAAAGCTCTAGAACAAAAAGAATCAAACTCACCCAGGAGGAAGAGATGCCAGGAAATAATCAAATTGAGAGCTGAAATCAATGAAATAGAAACAAAGAGAACAATACAGAGAATCAAATGAAACAAAGAGTTGGTTCTTTGAGAAAATCAACAAGATAGACAAGCCCTTATCCAGACTAACCAAATGGCAGACAGAGACCATCCAAATTAACAAAATCAGAAAGGAAAAGGGAGACATAAAAACTAACACTGAGGAAATCCACAAAATCATCTGGTCTTACTTCAAAAACCTGTACTCTAAAAAATTAGAAAATCTGAAAGAAATTGACAATTTTCTGGAGAGATACCACATACAAAGTTAAATCAAGACCAGATAGACTATTTAAATAGACCAATAAGCCCTAAGGAAATAGAAACATTCATTAAAAGTCTCCTAACCAAAAAAAGTCCAGGACCAGATGGCTTCAGTGCAGAATTCTACCAGAATTTCAAAGAAGAGCTAATTCCAATACTCTTTCCACACAATAGAAACAGAAGGAACATTACCAAACTCTTTTTATGAGGCTACATTTACCCTGGTACCCAAACCACACGAAGATGCAAAAAAGAAAGAGAACTACAGACCAATTTCCCTCATGGACATTGATGCAAAAATACTCAATAAAATACTGGCAAACTGAATCTAGGGACACATCAAAACAATTATCCACCATGATCAAGTAGGCTTCATCCCAGGGATGCAAGGATGGTTCAATACATGAAAATCTGTCAATGTAATACACCATATAAACAAACTGAAAGAAAAAAACCACATGATCACCTAATTAGATGCTGAAAAAGCCTTTGACAAAATCCAACACCCCTTCATGATAAAGGTCCTACAGAGATCAGGAGCACAAGGACAATACCTAAACATAATAAAGGCAATTTACAGCAAGCTGACATCAAATTAAATGGAGAGAAACTCAAAGTGATTCCACTAAAATCAGGAACAAGACTAGGCTATCTGCTCTCCCCATATTTATTCAATATCTTACTTGAAGTTCTAGCTACAGCAATAAGACAACAAAAGGAGATCAGGGGGATACAAATTGGAAAGGAAGAAGTCAAACTTTCACCATTTGCAGATGATATGATAGTGTACATAAGTGACCTCAAAAATTCTACCAGGGAACTCCTACAGCTGATAAACATCTTCAGTAATGTGGCGGGATATAAGATTAACTCAAAAAAAATCAGTAGCCCTCCTATATACAAATGACAAACAGACTGAGAAAGAAATCAAAGAAATATCACCCTTTACAATAGCCACAAAAAATATAAAATACCTTGGAGTAACTAACTAAGCAAGTGAAGGACCTATATGAAAAGAACTTTAAGTCTCTGAAGAAAGAAATTGAAGAAGACATCAGAAAATCGAAACATCTCCCATGCTCATGGATAGGTAGGGTTAACCTAGTAAAAATGGCAATCTTACCAAAAGCAATCTACTGATTCAATGCAATCCCCATCAAAATACCAACACAATTTTTCACAGACCCAGAAAAAACAATACTCAACTTCATACGGAAAAACAAAAAAAAACCAGCATAGCTAAAAGAATCCTGTACTGTAAAGCAACCTCTGGAGGCACCACAATCCCTGACTTCAAGCTGCATTATAGAACTACAGTAATACAGCTTGGTACTGGCATAAAAACCAACATGGAGACCAATGGAATTGAACTGAAGACCCTGACATTAATCTGCACAGGTATGAACACCTAATTTTTGACAAGGAAGTCAAAACTATACAATGGAAAAAAGAAAGCATCTTCAACAAATGGTGCTGGCATAATTGTATGTCAACATGTAGAAGACTGCAAATAGACCCATATCTGTCACCATGCACAAAACTTAAGTCCAAGTGGATCAAAGACTTCAACATAAATCTGGTTACTCTGAACCTGATAGAAGAGAAAGTAGGAAGTAGTCTTGAATTCATTGGCACCAGAGATCACTTCCTAAATTTAACACCAGTAGCACAGACACTGAGAGCAACAATTAATAAATGGGACAGACCTCTTGAATCTGAGAAGCTTTTGTAGGGCAAAGGACACAGTCAATAAGACAAAATGACAGCCTACAGAATGGGAAAAGATCTTCACAAATCCCACATCTGACAGAGGGATGATCTCCAGAATACATAAAGAACTTAAGAAACTAGACATCAAAATGCTTAAGAGTCCATTTGGACTATAGAGCTGAACAGAGAATTCTCAACAGAAGAATCTCAAATGGCCAAAAGACATTTAAGGAACTGCTCAACATCCTCAGTCATCAGGGAAATGCAAATCAAAATGACTCTGAGATACTATCTTACACCTGTCAGAATGGCTAAGATCAAAAACACTGAAGACAGCTTATGTTGGAGAGGAAGAATGTGGAGCAAGGGGAACACTCCTACACTGTTGGTGGGAATGCAAACTTGTACAGCCACTTTGGAAATCAGTATGGTGTTTTCTGAGAAAATTGGGGATCAATATTCCTCAAGACCCAGCTATACCACTCTAAGGCATATACCAAAGTAATGATCAATCATACCACAAGAACACATGCTCAACTATGTTCATAGCAGCATTATTTGTAATAGCTAGAACCTGGAAACAATCTAGATGGTCCTCAATTGAATAATGGACAAAGAAAATGTTCTACATATACACAATGGAGTACTACTCAGCAGAGAAAAATAATGACATCATGAGGTTTACAGGCAAATGGATGGAACTAGAAAATAT
>CABHPQ010140159.1:0-13214 GCA_902168405.1 Peromyscus aztecus | reverse complement strand
ACACAAGAACACATGCTCAACTATGTTCATAGCAGCATTATTTGTAATAGCTAGAACCTGGAAACAATCTAGATGGTCCTCAATTGAATAATGGACAAAGAAAATGTTCTACATATACACAATGGAGTACTACTCAGCAGAGAAAAATAATGACATCATGAGGTTTACAGGCAAATGGATGGAACTAGAAAATATCCTGAGTGAGGTAACCCAGACTCAGAAAGACAAACATGGTATGCACTCATTCATCAATGGATACTAGATGTGGAGTGAGGGATAACCAGACTGCGACCTATAGCTCCAGGGATACTGGCTGGTAGGGAGGACTCTGGGAGGGACACAGTGATTGCCCAGCAAAGGAGGGGTAGATGGGATGTACGTGAGCAAGCTGGGAGTGTGTGGGGGTAATGGAGGATGGAGGAATGAGAGCTTAGGTGATGTGGATATTGTTTTGTATAAATTTGGGCAAGAAACTGTTCTTGCCTGGTCTCCTTGATCGACTGGACATGCAGGACTCATAAAAAGGTGACCACTGAACTCTGCTTGACAAAATGGTCCTTCAGGTTCCTGCTTCACAGAGAAAACTGCCAGACATTCTATAGGACACACACACAAAAAAAAAATGACTAAGAGACTTCAGGCCTGTGGGTTAAAGACAAATGCCCCAACTTTACAGAAAAATACATTAGGTGACTGTCCAGGCTGCCAGCTGTCTCTGTCTATCCTAAAAGACTCCCAAAAATTGCTTACATCCTTTTCCCATTTCTCAGATAATAATATATCCTTTTGAGTTCTTTGATGTAAAGACTAGAGATAGTTATAGTTTTCCTTATTTATGATAAAATATAAGTTATGTATAAAACCTTGGACTCACAAATATAAGATAGATAGGATATCTTCTTCAATTTTGCCAAATAGACTAGTTCTTATAAACAGACTAGATATTATAACTGTAATTCTTGCTTGATAATTGTTTTGATATATATAATTTTACTATGTTAAAGTTAAAACCTTCCTTTTTGAAAAAAAAAAAGAAAAGGGGAAGTGCTGTGGATATTGCTCTGTATAAATAAAACACTGATTGGCCAGTAGCCAGACAGGAAGTACAGGTGGGACAAGCAAAAAAGAGAATTCTGGGAACAGGAAGGCTGAGTCAGGAGACGCTGCCAGCTGCTGCCATGAGTACCAACATGTAAGATACTGGTAAGTCACAAGTCATGTGACAAGGTATAGATTTATAAAAATGGGTTAATTTAAGATGTAAAAACTAGATAGCTAGAAGCCTGAGCCATTAGGCCAAACAGTTTAAATAATATGTCTGTGTGTTTATTTTATAAGTGGGCTGCGGGACAACTGGGGCTTGGTGGGACTCTCCAGCTACACTTAGGGGAATGGGAAGTTTGAGCTGGATCAGGAGCAGAGTGAGAGAGCGGGGAAGGAGATACTGTGATGAGTGAAGGCACCATGGGAATAGGGAGAGGCAGGGTGCTGGGGGAGGTCCCCAGGAATCCACAAAGATGACTCCACCATGGACTACTGGCAATGGTTGAGAGGGTGCCTGAGCTGACCTACTCTGGTGATCAGATGGCTGACTATCCTAACTGTCATCATAGAACCCTTACCCAGTGACTGATGGAAGCAGATGCAGAGGTCCACAGCTGGGTCCCAGGCAGAGCTCCAGGGCTCCAGTAGATGAAAGAGAGGAGGGATTCTATAGCATGAGATATCAAGACTATGGTTAGAAGGAGTTTAGAGACAACTAGCCAAACTAGTGGAAATGCATGAACTGTGGACAACTGGCTGAGGAGCCCCTGTGGTACTGGACTAGACCCTCTGGATAAGTGAGACAGTTGTTTGGCTTGAACTGTTTAGGGGACCCCTAGACAGTGGGACCAGAACCTGTCCCTAGTGCATGAGCCGGCTTTTTGGAGCCCAGTGTCTATGGTGGGACACTGCACAGCCTTGGTGCAGGGAGGAGGGACTTGGACCTGCCTCAACTGAATGTACCAGACTTTGCTGACTCCCCACGGGAGACCTTGGAGAGGGTGGGAGTGGAGGATGGGTTGAGGAGAGGGCTGGGGAGTGGGAGGAGGGAGCATGGGGGACTCTGTGGTTGATATGGAAAATGAATAGAAAATCTCTTAATTAAAAAAAATGGAAAAAAATCCTGAATAGGTATCAATAGTGTGGTATATATATTTTAATTTTCCAAATTCTACAAAATGAAACACATCCATCTGCCAGATTTCATTCCTTTGATTACTTTTTGGTTACTCCATGAAGGTAGTGGAGTTTGATTGTATAAAAAACAAGTAGGCTATTTCTTTATAATTTCCTTGGTTTGTTGCCAGGTTATGAAAAAATCCTTCTTCAAACCTTTATTATTGATATGATTTTTTATGAAATTCCAAGGCCTCCAGCACGTTTCCTATAATTAGTTGATCAGTATCATCATTACCTTGTACTAGAGGGCCTGACCGATATTTTCCACGTAAGTTTTTAAATTTTTCCTCTGTTTATGTGGTAAGAAGATCCATTCTAAGATATCTTCCCTCTGCACTAATATTCCTGTAGGAGAATGCTTAGAGGGTAAAAAAAACCAAAATGCAATATGCATCCTGTATTTTCTTCTCTGCCAAAGACAATTTTCTCTCAGCTTCAGCTGATAATTCTCTTGGACTACTTAAATTCTTGTCACCATCTACAGTTTTGAATAAATTATGCAGTTCATCATTTTTCACCCCAATAGTGGTCCATAGATAGGAAATGTCTTCTAGCAATCTTTGAAAGTCATTAAGATTTGGTAATTGATCTCTCCTAATTTGTACCTTTTGGGGTATAATTTTTTGTAGACCTCTTTTATGTCCTAAGTAATTAATAGAATCTCCTCTTTGTATCTTTTCAGGAGCAATTTGCAATCCCCAGCAAGGCAAAATTTACTTTACTTTTTCAAATCTTTTTTCTAAAGTATCTACATTTGAATTAGCTAGTAAAATGTCAATCAATGGTAAACTATAGATTGAGGAAATTGTTTACATATTACTTGGAATGGCTGTCATACAAAATATTGGCACAGGGTTGGGCTATTTAACATTCCCTGTAAGAGAACCTTCCATTGATACCTCTTGACTGGCTGGGAATTATTATAAGTAGCTACCATTAAGACAAATTTTTCTCTGTTTTTTTTTCTTGAAACGGTATTGAGAAGAAACAGTCTTTTAATTCAATAACTATAAGAGGCTATCCTTTAGGTAACAGAGAAGGCAAAGTAATTCCAGATTGTAGAGAATCCATTGGCTGAATTACCTTGTTAACAGCTCTTAGATCTGTTACCATTCTCCACTTATCAGATTTCTTTTTAATAACAAATACAGGAGAATTCCAAGGGCTGGTTGATTCTTCAGTATGTTGAGCATTTAGCTGCTCTTGTACCAGCAGTTCTAAGGCCTGTAGTTTCTCTGTTGTTAAAAGCCACTGCTGAACCCATACAGGCTTGTCTGTTAACCATTTTAAAGATAGGTCTGTTGGTGTCTTTTAAAGAGCAGCAGCTGTTGTGCCCTGTTCTACAATCCGGATGGTCAATGACTGTTCTTTATAATACCTTCTAATATTTTTTTTTCCAGAAACATATGTTAGTTTATGATTTCTTTCTGAGATTGGGGGGAAATGTTAATCTGGGTATGCCATTGCTGTAACAAATCACATTCCCATAAATTCATAGCTATATTATGTTGGGAACCTAAAGTCAGATGACTGCGCTGTGACCTTTCTTGCTTGGATGATCTGACGTAACTACACCCTTGACAACTATTACTAAGTTACAAAAAACAATAACTCCCGGAAAAACCACAAAATGTACCTTTAGATTAATGTACTTTTAGATTAACTTCCTGGACTATGTTCGGTTGGTCAGTTGCACAAGCATCGGACCAAAGAGACCTCTCCCTGACTCTATTCTTCAAAGAGACCTCACCTGGACCCCATTCTTCAAACTTCCATCCCCCCTTTTCCCCTATTCATTTCTCTTATCCACCAGCATATATAAACCTGCTTCCCCTTGCAATAAACGAGACCTTGATGTGACTCAGACTGACTCTGTCTTTCTTTATACGCCTGGTCTCCTTTCTCTCTCACCCCCATTGGTTCTTTTAGGAGGTGCCTCCTCGAGTCCCACTAAATAACCTAGCCTGCTGGGCGGGTCAATATTAACCATATATGGCTTTAAATTTCCTCTCTGTCCTTCTGGCCCTATATATTCAATCCACCTTGCACTCTGTTTCCCTTGAGATAATGTTCCAATCCCTAAAAGCTGAACATTTCCCTCTTGAATAGGCCAATCTGGATGCCAAGATTCTGGTGCAATTATTGTTACATCTACATCTATGTCTACAAGACCTTCAATGATATTGTTTATTCGTATTTTTAATTTTGGTCTTCTTTCATTTATAGAAGTTTGTCAGAAGATTCACTTTATGCTTTCTTCCAAATTTTTTGTTCTCTCTTCTATAGCTTTTCTATCATCCAGAGAAGTATGGCTTTTTACAATAGGCATTGGGTTCTTTGTTTTGGGATGGAGTTTCCTCCATGATGACAGGAAAGGACTGTAGCTAAAGTTTTCCTGTGTCCCACACAGCCCACAGTCAGGACAAATCTCACTCACTTGCCAGTCCTGCAGCTGCTCAGAACCAAATAAACACACACAGGCTAATATGAATTAAAACTGCTCAGCCATTAGCTCAGGCTTCCTAGTGACTAGCTCTTACACTTAGACTCAGCCCCTTTCTGTTAATCTTTATGTTGCCACATGTTCCATGGCTTTACCTGTGCATCATTACATGATGCTCCCTGGATAATGGGTTGGCATCTCCTGACTCAGCCTTCCTCTTCCTAGAATTCACCTGTCTGCTGGTCCCACCTATACTTCCTGTCTGGCTACTGGCCAATCAGCATTTTATTAAACCAGTGCACAAAAGTATTATTCCACAGCAAGGGACTGAGTGGAATTTGACATGGGAGCCTGTGAGAGGCCCCTCAAGGAGTTTCCCAATGGCAAAGGAAAGGGATTATCTTGTCTGTCCCTTGTTGATCTACATTCATTAGTTCAATGTCTGCCTTTGCTACATCTTCAGCATAATCCAGAAGGGAGGGTTGTTCTGTTGGGATTATTCCTTGAAAAAAACATTTTTTTCTAAGAATGTCCCAATTACAGTCCCTTTTTAGGTGACCTTGTTTACTGCAATTGAAACATTTGATATTATTATTTTTTTTCAAACCTCTGGAAATCACTTCTCCTATCCAAGTATCATCATGATAATGAGATTCAATGCTTTTTGTATCATGGATCCATTCCTCCAATGCTGCTGATCTTGCCTTTAATGACATAATTACCCTTTTTCATTGTGCACTAGCAGTTTCAAAAGCTAGAGATTCAATTATTACTTGTCTAGCTTCTGAATTTGTTATCATTCTATTCACTGCTGAAGTCAGTCTTTGTAATAAATCCATGAAGATTTGTTTAGTCCCTGTATGACTTTAGTAAATGACTCAATTTTCTTTACTACTTCTTCACTTCTTTCCCAAACATTCAAAGCTGCCATTCAGCACCAAGTTAGGGTGTGGTCATAATATAAAGATTGTCTTTAGCATAACCACATTCTCCAGGAAGTTGACATTGAGAAATTTCTATACCTCTAACTCTACTTTGTTGTTCAATGGTCTAAGCCTCAACCTTTCACCAGGTCCTCCACTGTAATTGGGGACCAGCCTCTGAGACTGCTATAACCAAATCTCTCCAGGCTTGAGAGATAATTCTGTTACAAGTTGATCACAAGTTTAACATTTGCTTCACAAAAGATGAATGGATGCCATATGAGACTATCAATTCCTTGAATCTCCTTAAATCTAACATTCATACAGGAATCCAATCAGCTCATACACAGTCTTGGGGTTACCTATCATTTGGCAGTTTCTGTGGGGTTATTGAATAAATTAAGGTTGTCTGTTTGAAAAGCTTAGACTGTTTCTCTGTAACTTTATAATGCAATGTTGAGATTGGTTCTCCTTTAAATTCCTTTGTCTGGGTCTGAATATCTCTATTATCTGTTTTAGCAGGTATTTCTAAAACTTTTGTCTTGGCACTCATATTAACTAACTTTAAATGTTAAAACAGAAGGATCAAACAAATAATATTTATAATTGACAATACATAAATCCCATCAACATTAATTATCCTCTCATTTAATTGTTCCATTTGCAGACCATCAATAGTATTATAAAACCAAACTCCCTCCACTGTAAAAATGTTTCCTATTTTTTAATGTGAGACAATAGTTTCTTTTAACTTATTCCTCCCTTTAAGAAACCTCAATTGACTCACCAAATCTTCTGGCAATGACGATTCAGATGATAGTGTGGCAGTAGCCCAAGGAGGGGTCTCAAAGTAAGCCAAAGGGAAGAAACTAGAGAGCCAGCTTTCTGCTCTTGGGAATGTGCAAAAGCAACTAATTCTGGTGTGTTTGGAGCCTGAGTCTGGGGAGTTTGCTGCAGAGAGGCTGTAACAGAAACTTAGTCTGCAGGATAGGGATTCCAACCCAGGTGGGGTGGAAACTCTGGCCACATTCAGCTTGGACCTGATCCAGGGACTGCAAAACTATAGGCAAGTGGGGTTTTTTTGTGAATTTGTGCCCCAAAATTTGGATGTCAGATGTTGTATGAATTTTAAAATAGTCTTTTAATAAAAAATCTGGAACCAGATATTGGAATAAATGTTGAAAGGTCAGAGACAAGGGGAAAAGCCACAGCTACTTCTCACCTCACCAACTCCATAAATCCTATGACTTAATGTCTCTGAGTCCTCAGCTGAAAGGGGTCCAGCTGAAAAGGGGCTTTAGCTGAAAGGGGCTTGAGTTCCTGTCTCCTCACACCTTATATACCTTTCTCAGCCCAGCCATATTACTTCCTTCCAAGTGCTGGGATTAAAGGTCTGTGTGCTTCTCAAATACTGGTAGCAAATGCATGAGATCTCAAGTGCTGAGATTAAAGGCGTGTGATTCCCAAGTACTGGTATTAAAGGTGTATGCCACCACTACTTGGCTCTGCTTCTCTCCTAGACTGAATCAATTTCATGTAGTCCAGGGTGGCTTTGAACTCACAAAGATCCAAATGAATCTCTGCCTCCCAAGTGCTAGGATTAAAGATGTGTACCACCACTGCCTGGCATCTATGTTTAATCTAGTGGCTTGTTCTGTTCTCTGATCTTCAGGCAAATTTTATTAAGATACAAAAAATATTACCACATTAGACCTGCTTCAATTGAATGTACCGGGCTCTGTTCACTATCCATGGGAGGCCTTACCTTGTTGGAAGAGGGAATGGTGGGTAGTTTGGGGGAGAAAGAGTGGGGAGTAGGAGGTGGCAAGAGAGGGGGATCTGTGGTTGGTATGTAAAATGAATTAAAAATTTCTTAATAAGAAAAAATAAAATCAATATTGTTCACTAAGAAAAATAAAAATGAATAAATAAGTAAATAAATAAAACCATAGCTTTGTTATTGGTTCAGTGAAAAAAAAGAAAAAAATTATAACATATTTCTCATATAAACTTGCCAAATTCCTTTACTAGAAATGTAGGCAGAAAGACTGAGGCAAAGTTTTGCCTTTAAAAAAGTTTTGTTGTGAAATTATCAGTCTTTTTTTGTTTCTCTAGGAATGATGCAAAAAAAAATTATCCTGACAAAAGACTCATGGTTTCTAAGAGGTTACATATGAGGGGATGAGAGGAGAGTGATTTTAAGAGTGGTGTAGCAAACCATGATACAGACAAGAGTGCTTCAGCCTGATGGGGACTGACAGACCCTTACAAGATGCCATAGGCAGGGCATTACAAACTGGAGTATCTCTTACCATTGGACATGGAACTGTCTTTTCCACATTAATGACCACTGGTCTGTACTTTACTAGATAGATGTTGAGGCATACATGATGTCATTAACCAACCATGTATTCTTGGATGGTATTATATAACTTGGATCTTGATTGTCCCAAAGGTCTTTGGGAATGATCTCCAAGAAGTCACTTTTGGAAGATCCCAATTAACCACTGTTGTTTCAGAATATTTGTTTACATTGTAAAGATGTGTCTCTGCCTAAGGAACCTTATGATTGGTTTAATAAAGAGCTAAATGGTCAATAGGCTATGCAGCAGAGAAGAGGTGGGACTTCTTGGAAGAGAGAGATAGAAACTGGGCGGAGGAGTCTAGGCATAGAATTTCAGCAGCCTTGGAGGAAGTCAGATGTGCCATACTAAGTAGGGGTAACCAAGTCACATGGCAAGATGTAAATTTTAAAAGTATGGGTTAATTAAGTTACAAGAGCTAGCTGGGAAAAGGCCTAAACAAAGGCCAAACTTTCAAAATTAATAAATCTCCAGGTCACTATTTGTAGGCTGTAGGTCCAAAGATAGTCCAATATGTAAACCTATTACACACTGGAGGTAGAGCATTACCAGAGTCCTTTGGGTCACTAGGAGTGAGCTCTGACAGGAGATCCTGGAACCTGGTTCCTTCTTCACCTCCTCACTTATTGGCCATTAGGTAGATGATTTGCATTCTATCACTCCTGACCTGATGTGCTACTTTTCCACAGATCCACAGTGCACATAGCCAATCCCTGACTGAAAAAAAGAACTAAGTTGATGATCTCAGTTACTTGTTATGATAGGAACTGATGATATCCATCTTTAAATTTCTGCATTAGAAAAGAATGACCTGCCTTGTCTGTATACCCTGTGAGTTTTTCCTATTATTTCTTTCTAATAAGTTTTTAGAGTTGAAATTGATGCTTCAAGGGACAGGAGTTCACTGAACAGTGCCACAAATTACATAATACAATGCATTTCATATTTTCATATGAGTGTGAGACATTTTATTTTATGTCAGTGCTTTTTAGTTCTCTGATCTTTGCGAATTTGATGGCAGTTTTCCCTCGAAAGATTGAGTAGTTTGAGAATCTTGCATTCTTTCTATAACTGATTCTGTCTCTCTCCCACTCCCTTCCTCTTGCCTTCCCTGTTCTTCAATTGGAAGCTTGATTTTGTTACAGAAAAGGCTAAAACCTTTTGTTCTAAAGACAGTGACCTCTTCTGGTCACAAATGTATTCCAGGTCATCCCACCTACTTTGGTGGTTGTCTTTGAAATTTGTTCCATTTTTTAGAATTCTGTTAAAATGTGTGTATGTAAGTATGTTTTACGTGAGTGTGAGAGAGTGTGAGTGTATGAGAATATGCATTTGTGAGTGTGCATGTGTAAGAGTGTGTCAAAAATTTGACAAGGAAACATTAGTCAAGGGGGGAATGGGGAACCTGCCTAACTCCATTTTAAAGGTAGGAGCCATTATACTGTATTTTAAAAAATAAGTTTCCATTTACTGTGAGAGTTTGGCAGCTCTATTTCCTGAAAACTGATCTTCCCCATCCCATGACCTTGATTTGTCTTTGAGAATATCCTGACCCTGACCCTCTCTAACTCTCTCTGGACCCTCTTAATCACATGATAGGTTATCACATGACTTTTTGAGGTTTTTTTTTTTATTTCCTTATTGCTCCATTGTCTCCCTTCTATAAAACTGCTTGTGATTTTACTCTTTAAAGGGGGCCCAAGAGGTGGATTCAGGACTGTTCTCTAACCCAACTTAGGAGGCAGTCACTGGCCAGATCTTGGGTGAATGCCAATAAAAATTAAGCTTCCTTAAAATTTGGCTCAAATTGTGGTAGTGATCTTATTCTTGCCATTGAGATTAATAATTAGTGTTAAAATGATGTGGATGAGAGACAATGCAGATTGCAGCTTGGTGTAAGATATCCAAGTGGTCTTGATAAAGAGCCATAGAAAGACTCTGAGAAGCACAAACCAGTATCCATGTATGCAACCTACCCTAGCTGACTTGTTTCCATGAAAAGTACACTCCTATGAGTAATATATGCTCCTCACCACTGCTCTTTCACACAGCCTTATTTTTAATGCAGATAAGTATAAGATAATTTCTCAGAAAACATAAACTTATTTTTAGGACAGACCCTAAGCCGCTCAGAAGACAAGAAGTTAACTAAGATTAACCAAGAATGATTAAAATTAATCTTTGGTAGCTGTAAAAGCAAGAGCTCAGTATAGCATTTGAGTGAGACATCTACAAAGCCAGAGGTAGCAGTACATCCCAATAATTGACAGCTAACAGACAAGTCGGTCAACAACTAACACCAAGTTGTGTTCAATCACTGCTGACTAGGTGAAGAGAGTGAAGTCCTGTGTTTTCTTGGACCAGAAAAGCATAAATGGAATATGAGGTATTCTAATTGACCATAATAATGTTGCCTCAGTGTTTGGTCACAATCCCACAAAATGCCAGAATTAGCTTGCCTTAGCAACCTACTCTAGCACTTCTAGAGCTCTTCCTTACTTCTATACAAAATCTTTATATCTTAGGCATGTCCTTCAATTTTCCTTAATTTCATATGTTTACATAATTCTCTAATAAAGTCTGTTCTCATTTCCCTTCTCCCCCAAACTGTCTAGTAGTTTGAAAGAGAATGGGCCCCAAAATGGAGTGGTACTATTATGAGATGTGGCCTTGCTAGAGTAGGTGTTGTCTTGTTGGAGGAAGTGTGTCACCAAGAGGATGGGCTTTGAGGTCTCCTATGTTCAAGCTACTGCCAACAAGATGACTACTTCCTGTTTCCTGCATATCAAGATATATCACAGCACCATATCTGCCTGAAAATTGCTATGCTCACCACTATGATGATATGCACCAAACCTCTGAAGCTGTAACTTGCCACCTCAATTAAATATTTTTCTCTATAAGAGTTGCTGTGTTCATGGTGTCCCTTCACAGCAATAGAAACCCTAATTAAGACACTCTCTAATCTATAATCTTCATCAGCATGTGACAACAAACTCAGAAGCCACTGTGCCATTTCAGTCTTTGGTGACTATGAATATTCAGCATTCTAAGTCCTTTGGCCAAGCAAAATCGGTCCAAGAAAAGTCCCATTGCTCTCAAAAATTATACATTTCTTAGGAAAATTTGAAAACTTCAGTGAAAAGAATTATGTAAAATATTAAACCATAAACTACAAGAAATATTTTCTTGATCCTCACACTGGATTATCACTTGTGTGTGTGTGTGTGTGTGTGTGTGTGTGTGTGTGTGTGTGTGTGTATTCATGTATGTGTGTGTATGTGTATGTGCATGTATATGTGAATTCCACATATAAAATTAATAGTAATACCTTGCAGTGAAAATATAAGTTGTTAGATTGTCAAGTACAGCACCAATTATCTCTAAAAATATTGATTACTTATATATTTGATACCTTGGGAAATACGTTTCCCACTGAGAAGCAAAAGCAACAGTGATACCAGTGTGCCTTATGTCTAAGTGACCTTGTACTTGTGGGTCAAAAATAAAAAAAAAATATCGTTTGTAGAAAACTGTATCCTCTTTTCACACTTTCTGTCACATAACCAGTTTTGTTTTTGTTTTTGTACTGCTTTGGTTTCATTTGGTTTTTAGCTATAGGCATGTGGCTATGTTTTCCACATTATTGAGAAGACCCTCTGTTTGGTTGGCAAGCCTGTTTTTTGCATTGTTTTCCAAGTACACATAAGAACTTATTACATCCCTTTCCACACCTCATGGAACTAACTTCCTCAAATTATTACAGTAAAACAAAAATAAAAGATTAGAAAGTAAATGAACAACACACCTGCCAACATCTGTACAGTAATGAAACACACTGATTAAAAGAGTCAGGCTTAGCCGGGTGATGGTGGCTCACGCCTTTAATCCTATCACTCAGGAGGCAGAGGCAGGCGGATCTTTGTGAGTTCAAGGCTAGCCAGAGTGAGATCCAGAAAAGGCACAAAGCTACACAGAGGAACCTTGTCTGCAAAAAAAAAAAAAAAAAAGAGCCAGGCTTAGTTTATGTTTTTCCTTATGATATATAAAATTGTATTTTCTCAAGACCCAGTAGTCTTATAAATAAGGAAGCTTCAACTATGGCTTTTGTACGAATAGCCACTATATTTTATTTAAATATGCACATCAGACAATACAAGTCACAAGTGAATGTTACTTCTTTAAATATTACAACTATTTTGTAGATTATATAACACCAAATAAAATTATGACTATAATTTGCATTTAATGTACACCAATGAATTTTATAAATTTCTCCTTTCCATTCTGTTTTTATTCTTTTCCTTTATCCACATTTATCTTTAACCCACAAATAATCTAATTTAAATGTATTAGTTCTAGGTTGCCAATCCCAGAGGCTATGGAGGGGAAGAATAGCCTCCCCTACTGTGTGTGATACCACATGACTCAGAAATGAAAGTTACAGGCCCTAGAAGTGATCTGTTTTATTTATACTTATGTCTTCAAGTCTAGAAAAGATTTTGTGCATAACAAAAGCTCCATGATTTCAGCTCCATGGATGAGATCATAAAGCCTGAATCACTAAGGTCATTGTGAGGCCATAATAAGCAAGGTGCCAGGAGAGTGTCTAGCACATAGCAGAGATAAGAGGCAGCTGTTGCTCTATTTTTTCACTGCAAACAACTTGCCAGGAATTAAACAATAGAGCTGCAAATAACAGACTAATTGCTTATAATGCAACGCCAGATAGACTAAGCAAATTGTTTAGCCTCAGGTGCTATACTTCATTCTCAGACTGACGTAGACCCGTCTTTACATCCTAAGGTTATTCCTTATATCATTGACATTGATGTAGGATAAAATTTCTTATTTAAAATGTGGAATTCAGTGGAATTTATATATTCACACAGTATGCTATCATCACAGTATGATCTTAGAATGTTTCCATCATTCCCGAAGGAAATGCCATACGCAGTAGCATCCATCTTCAATCTTCCTGATCCTAACCTTAGAAAAATACTAATTTACATTAATATCTTGTAGTCCCAATTATCTTCTAAGATGTCTATGCTCTAGTCCTGACTCTACAGAATGTCTGTATTGAGTACTCAGTGAAAATGTAGCCACATAGCATATGATTTGGTGATTGGTCTCTTTCCTGATGTAATGATTTCTTAGTTTACCCATGCTTTGTTACCACCTTTTCTATCCAGGTAATTCATTGCTATTTATGGTAAAATAATATTCCATAGTAGAGATATACCATGTTTTATTTGTTAT
>CABHPQ010140157.1:0-14586 GCA_902168405.1 Peromyscus aztecus | reverse complement strand
CAGGCATCAAAACTACACAGAGAAACCCTGTCTCAAAAAAAAAAACGGAAAAAAAAAAAAGTAGTAGGTTTCCAAAAAGCTTTTTCACACATCCTGAGTTTTGGTTAACTCAGCCTTATCCCTGTCCTCGTTGCTGCTTAAACTTAAACCCGCTGTTCCCTCTGCTTTAATAGTACCTGTATCCTATTGACTCCCCCAGTGAAGACCTCTTCCCTTCCTGCCGTTCGTGGCCTCTTTCTACCTTCTCGACCTCTACAGACACTCCAAGTTAAACGCACAAATCTAAAAATCTGAAGCCAGGAACCACATAGGAGGAGAGCCTGTGCAGTACGCCCACCGCTCCCCCGGACCTGGGCTACTCACTTTATAGAATATTTTCCAGTTCTGCCCATTTTTCTGCAAATTTCATTTTTCTTTATAGCTAAATAAAATTCCATTGTATATCACATTTTCATTAGCCGTTCATCAGTTGATGGGCATCTAGGTTGAGTCCGTTTCCTAGCTATTGTGAATACAGTCCTCTGTGTGTATGCCCAAGAGTGGTATAGCTGGGTTATATAGAGTTCTGTTTGCAACTTTTGAGAAGCATACATGCTGGTCACTGTTTCCGATGTTTCCCCAGTTTATACTCGCACCAGTAGTGGGTACGTGTTCTCCTTTCTCCATAGCCTCACCAGCATCATTTGTTTTCTTGATGATGCCATTTGATGTGGTGAGGTAAAATCAGCAGATTATTAAGTAGTTTTAGTTTGCAGTTCCGTAGTGGCTAATGATATTAAACACTTTAAAAATATTAGCCATTTATACTTCAATTTTATACTTCTTTTTTAGATTTCTTCAATTTTTTTTACTTTTATGTGTATGATGTTTTGCTTGCATTTAACTGTGTGCACCATGTACGTGCCTGTTAAACCCCATGGAACTGGAGTTATGGATGGCTGCTAGCCATCATGTGGAGGCTGGGACTCTAACCTGGGTCCTGTGCAAAAGCAGCAAGTGCTCTTAAATGGTGAGCATCTCCCCAGCCCTTCCATGGCCCATTTTTGATTGGGGTGTTTGATTGATGTTTATAGTTTCTCTTGTTCTTTGCATATTCTAGAAAATAAAATTCTGTTGGATATATAGTCAGTAAAGGTTTTTTTTTTTTTTCTTCTGTTCTATAGGTTACCTCATCACTTGATGGACAGTTTCCTTTGCGGTACAAAAGCGTTTTTAATTTCACAAGATCCCATTTGTCTATTATTGGCCTTATTTCCAGGGCGATCAGAGTTCTGTTCAGAAAGTCCTTACCTATGACCATATATAAAGTGTACTTCTTTTTAACTCTAGCAGTTGCAGCATTTCAGGTCTTACGTGGAGGCCCATGATCCATTTGGAGTTGATTTTTGTGCAGGGTGAGAGTTACGAATCTAGCTTCAACTTTCTAGATGGAGACATTTAGTTTTCCCAATACCATCTGTTGAAATACTGTCTTTTCTCTAACGTTTACTTTTGGCATCTTTATGAAAAATTAGATGGCTGTAGTTGGATAGGCTTGTGTCTGGGTCCTCAGCTCTATTTTATTAACCTGTGTGTCTGTCAATACCGTGCTGTTTCTATCACTATGATTCTACTGGATAACTTGAGATTAGGTATGATGAGACTTCTGGCAATATTCGTTTTCTCAGGATCCTTTTGGCTGAGGTCTTTTGTGCCTTCAAATAAGATTCCCCCTCCCCAAATTTCTGTGAAGAATTAAGATAACATTTTGATGGGAATTGCCTTGAGTCTGTAGACTGCTTTTGGTGGGATGGCCATTTTCACAATACTAATCCTGCCAATCCATGAGCATGGGAGGTCTTTCTGCCTTCTAGTGTCTTCTTCAATTTTTTTCTGTTGGTGTTTTAAATTTTTCAGAAGTTTAATCATTTCTATAGAATTTCATAGAAGTCTTTCACAACTTGGTTAAATTTATTTCAAGGCTTTTATTTTTTATTTTTTTAGGCTTTCATGAATGCTGTTCTTTCCCTGACATTTTTAATGTTTCTTACTAGTGCATAGGAAGGCTGACTGCTTTTTCTATCACATGTTTGAGATTGTTTCTGAATCCCAAAGCTGCTTGCACATATTTAGAGTTTTTGCTACAGCAGCATCTACTTCCTAATAATATCTCTATTCATTTTCTGGGTATGCCAGAACCAAGAGCCCCACACCACATGGCTTCAAACAACAGAATCTTACTATCAGTTTTTCCAAGGCTAGGATTTGAAATCCGGGTGCTGGCGGGCTGTCCCCTCATCTGGGCTGAACTGAGGTCTTCTAGTGCAGCCAGGTTGGTGGTGGAATTCAGTGTCAGTCACAGTAAGCCAGCCTGTCACTTCTCTGGCCACCAGACTGTTGTCCTTCTCTTCACACCACAGCCTCTATCTGGACACTAGTAGCCACAGAGGTTCTCCAGCTCTATCTCCTGGGCTTGTTTTCTCCAGTGGTGATGCCAGGCCCAAACGAACACTCTCCCTGTTTCAGAATCAACTCATGCCAGATCTTGATTACATCTGCACAGAATTACCAATACCTCGGTAGTGTTTGCTCAGATAACTAGGAAAGTTGTGTGTACAGCAGGCTTGAAATATCATGGCATTTAAGAATCTGCCTTTCTTTTTCCTTCATCCACAAAGCCATTGTCTGGCCCTCACTTCTGACTCAGTGAAATCTGGAAACTATCTTGGTTAGTTTTTATTGTCAGCATGACATAACCTAGAGAGTCACCTGGGAAGAGGGAACCGCAGTTGAAGAATTACCTTAATCAGACTGGCTTGTGTAGGGACTGTTTTTGACGGATGATGGAGGTGGGAGGGCCCAACCAACTGTGGGCAGCACCATACCTAGTGCTGTGGTCTTGGGCTGTATAAGAAATCTAGCTGCCCATGAGGCTGCGCGCCAGCCAGAGGGCAAGCCAGCAAGCAGTACTCGCCCATGGCTTCCGATTCTAGTTCCCTCCGTCATGGGTTGTGAGCTGGAGATGCAAACTAAATAAACCTTTTCTACCCAAGTTGCTTTTGATCGGAGTGTTGTATCACAGCGACAGAAAAGGAAACTAGAACAGAAATTCAACAGCCTCCCTTTACTTGTCCAGTCTCTATGGCTTGCGTTCCAAGCTGGCAGGCTTCCTGCCGATAAAACATTCTCAAAAACCTCCCAAGCCCACTGAGCATGCCCTGGCAACATCCTCTTCAGTGTTGCCTGTGTTTCACTCTGTGTGGGGCTCCGGAAGTTACTATTCTCTCTCTGAGCTTTTATTTCCGGGTTTATAATGTGGAGCTATCCCTATTTCCTATGTCCGGTGATGGAGTGCAGCATCCCAGCCAGGTCAGACCCTTGACCAGGCCCCGGTGTGTGCAGCCTCGAACTCGCTCCAGTTCTTCCCGCTACCCTCCCTGTCCTCGTCTGAATAGGAGCACCTGCTGTCAGCTCCTGTTCCTGCCGGTGTCGGGGACTCCAGTTCCGTGTAATCCAACAGGCAAAAAGGACACAGTGAGGCCATGGAGAGAGACTGCTCTCGTCTTCCGTCCTCCCCACAAGCTAAGCAGCACCTGTCACCCCCACGGGCACCTCTCACCAGGAGCATCTCAGCAGGGTAGTGGCTGCTTGGCAGCCAGCTCGGAAACCCAGCGAGGGCCTGGGTGAGACAGTCACGGTGGCTGCCACACCCAGCGGGGGATGGAAGGTGGTTTTTGTTCTTGTTTTGTTGACTTACAGTGAAAGGGCTGGGTGCAGGCCTAGCCCATTCACGGAGCTGTCGGGATTTGTTCCACATGTGAGGCGTGTTTTTAATTTAATGGTTTATATCATGGTGGATGCTGTTTACAGCAGTGAAGTCAGTGAGAGATGAAAAGCACTGTGGGCCCAGAAATCTTGCTTGGCACACAGGCTGGTCTGAGAGAGGATATCACGTCTGGCTGACGGTCATGGGTATAGGTCACCTGAGGGGCACAGCAGTACAAGGGAGGAAAAACCAAGAGACGAGGGGCTGGGCCTTTTTGATCTCACCGCTCTCCACCTTGGAATCCCTCAGCCTTTCCCATATGCAGGAGTCAAGAGTTCTGCACACTGTGCTGTGCAGCTGGGGGCCACGGATCTAGTACTCCTGGCTGTGGCACAATTCAGCAAGCCCCTGATCCCAGGGAAGAAGGAGAGGGCTTCCTGGAGACTGGAGCCCAAGGGAGAAGGAACAAATCAAGTCAGCAGAAAATGTCAGGTCCCCAGGTCTGTCTGGGAGAGGGAAGGTGGCCGGGGGAAGGAAGTACTGTCCTATGATGCGTGCGTGTGCGCGCGCGCGCGCGCGCGTGTGTGTGTGTGTGTGTGTGTGTGTGTGTGTGTGTGTGTGTGTGTGTGTGATTTGATGGAGTTCACACCATACCCACACATCCATAGGGAATGTGTTGTAAGAACCCAGTGGTTGCCTGAACCTCACACAGTATCTGGCTTGACTTGTTTTGTCTGTGATTTTATAAGCTAAAATTCAGCCATGGCAAGAAATTAACAGCAGCTAGCTTAGCAAGGTGGTACACATTTGTAATTCCTGCACTTAGGCTGAAGCAGGAGGGTTGTTAGGAGTTTATGGCCACTCCCCACCCCACCCCCTTCCAAACACCCTTATCTTGATTTTTACAAGCACTACAACTTGTTTTTTATTATTGTTATTTATTTATTTATTTATTTGTATTTTATGTGCATTGGTGTTTTGTCTGCATGTATGACTGTATGAAGGTGTTGGATCCCCTAGAGGTAGAGTTACAGGTAGTTGTAGGCTGCCATGTGAGTGCTGGGAATTGAACCCAGGTCCTCTGAAAGAGCAGCCAGTGCTCTCAACTGCTGAGCCATCTCTCCAGCCCCTACAACCTGGTTTTTAATTTGTTTATTACACAGTGAATTTCACCTTTTTACCTGTAGGAAGTATTTTCATGGCTGGTCTTTGGTGTATAATGACAATTGATCCAATCATGGAGATAGCTATCAGGTCACTGTGGGGTGGATAATATAAAAAGCTAGACAGAGGGGCGATTCACACCCATGTACTGAGCCCAAGGCCATGACATTTTACCACACTGCCCAGAGGGTGGGTCAATTCAGACTAAAGAACCATTTTTTTGGAAGTTTTTATTAACGTCTTTAGATTGTGGTTACCTAAAGTTAGACATCAGACCTGGGTGAGAGAACTGGCCTGGGTGGCTGGGTGATTTCATTCTGCACCATGTTTGTCGGTGAGTACCCAGGCAGATGCCCTGGTAGGTGGGTAAACTGACTGCACTCTGGACCAGGGCTCCACCTCTCACCAAAAGCAGATGTTCGTCTCTGGATCCCTGTTGCTGCATGCAGCCTGAACAAATAAAGGAATGACCACAGGTTCAGAAGAAAGAGGGGCCGCATCGCCTTTCCCAGCTTTTCAAAGGAGAGGCTTCCAAAACAAGACTCTTTAGATTTGGAATCATACCTCCTAAGAAGCTTAATTCTTTCCTTATGTCTGGAGCCTGATAAAAACAGGCTCCTTTGAACACAGTCCCATGGTGCTACGTGTATGACGGGAAAAGGTTCCCAGAAAAAGTTCCCAGGGTCGTTTGTGGGCAGTGCCTGGGAAGGAGCTGGGGCAGCCCTTGCTCAGGAGCACCCAGACAGGGTTGGGCCGTGTTGGGGGCCAGGGACAGAGAGAGGGTAACACCCTCAAACCCTGACAGTGGGAATGAGGCCATTGAGGGGTGAGGGGCACTTGTGAAGGCAGGGAGCAGGCTGTGCAGGGGAGGGGGGTAGATAGACTGGAGGAAAGGGTTCCTAGGAAACAGAAAACCTGTAGGGGTGGGTAGATAAGGGCCCACTGAAAGGAAATAATCAGAGGAAGTGGGGGCTTTGGGTCCTGGTGATCGGAGGTGGCCAGGGAAGGGTAGGGTGGGGAGACAGAGGCCCTGGGGAACATGATGTCAAAGGGATGGGGCCTGGGTAGGAGGGTAGGATAAAGGTAAGAATGTGGGGAGATGGGGGCCTGAGAGAGGATGTCCAAGACAGACAGTGAGGCTGCAGGCTGCTCTGGCAATGAAGGCCTCAGTGTGCCCAGCTACGCAGAGAGGGAGTTGGCAGCTTTGAGTGTCGAAGCAGAGGGCAGCGTTGGTACTGGTGGTGTGGAGTGAGGCACACCTCTTTATGAAGCCCAGACTCAGATCTGGACACAGTTCCTGTGGCTCTTGCTGCCCATCCCTGTGGAGCCTGAGAATGAGTGCAGGTATGTCCCCAGCCTTCTGGCCACCAGAGCTAGGCCAACCCAGGACAGCCAGCCAGGCAAGGATTCCTTCCCAACAGCTGCTCTGGGGTCACTGCAGGAAGGTCATTGGTTAAACCCAGCATCAAGGCCTCAAGGGCAGGTCTGTGCCTGGGAAAGGGGACACAGGCCTCTAGGCAGATGTGGATAATCACCAAGCTCCTTTCTTCAGGAACTCCGTGTTTCAAGGTGTGCACTAGTGTATTTGTATGTTTGTGTACTCAGATGTGCAGGATTGGCTGTGTTATCCTGTGTGTATTCTCAGACGTGTGCTAGATGTGTTTATCTTTGTCTCAGGTGTGTACTTGATGTATTATCCTATGTGTGTAACCAGATTTGGGTGCTGGGGTGGGTTATCCTGTGTGTGTAATCAGATTTGTGTGCTGGGGTGGGTTATCCTGTGTGTTATCAAGCCTGTGTACTTGGATGTGTTTATCTGTTAATGTTCTTAGGTGTATGCCAGGGTGTGAGTGTTCTGACATTTGCACTGTGTGCTTTGGGGTGGGAGGTGCACACTCATGTTGAGTGTGAGGACCTGCATACACTGTATCACTGGATGCTGCCCTTCTCCCGCCTCTGGTGAGGGAATCCTTGTATTTACATGGTTTCCTAAACACTGACTTTTGCTTCCTGGGAACTTTGGCACTAAAATAATGACAGTCCTTGGCCACCCAGGACCATTTTTCCCAAATCTTACCTTCAAGGAACCCTGTAATCCAGCTGGGAGCGATGACGGAGATCGAGAGCGTCTTTCTGCACTGATCTCAGGGCAGTTCCAGCCACCGCAGTTCCCATAGCCACCAACCCACTGCCCGCCCCACTGCCATCTCCTGGAAGGTTCTAGATGGTCAGAGTGGCTCTCTCTCTGAAGCCTAGCCTTGGTCCTCCTCTTGAAACTCCCATCTAGGTGGGCTCAAAACCACAAAAGACCCTGACCGGGGCCTGCTGCTCCTCCCAATGAGAAATGGTCCTCATACCCAAAGCACAGCCGGGCTTTGTACAGTCCAGGGATTACACACCCTTGGGGTGTTCACCACAGGCTCAGCCAGCCAGCAGTTCTCTGGTACCCAGAGACTGTGTGTGACCAGGGCCACAGTGCTGTCAGCAGCGGCGTTCAGCCCTCAAGAATGGGGTCTGCTGCTGTTTGGAAGTGGTCTGAATGTCCCCCAAGACATGAGTTGTGATCCTCACTGTGAGGGATGAAGGGGCAGAGCTCTGGGAGGACTAGGTATAGTCCCTGGGTGAGTCCTGGTAGCGTGCTAAGGAGACAGGAGATCTGAAGACCCAGTGAGTGCCCTTGCTATTGCCACGTTGATGCCTACAGCGCCTCAAGACTTTGTCAATAGCATCTCTGAGGGCAAAACCTTGACCTTGGTCCTGAAACCTGGGAAGCGTGAGCTAAAATCATTCCCGGCGATGATTCCTCCAAGCTGGGGTACTTTGTGGTAAGCAACAGAAAGTGACTGAGAGACGGGACATGGTGGTGCACACCTTCAATCCAAGCCTGAAGGAGGAAGATCTCTGTGAGTTTAAGGCAAGCCTAGTTTACTTATTTTTTATTTATTTATTTATTTATTTAAATTTTCGAGACAGGGTTTCTCTGTGTAGCCCTGGCTGTCCTGGAACTCACTCTGTAGACCAGGCTGGCCTTGAACTCAGAGATTCACCTGCCTCTGTCTCCCAAATGCTTAAAGGCATGAGCCACCACACCTGTTTTGTTTTGTTTTTTAAAGCCTGGTCTACGGCTGGGTGGTTGTGGCGCATGCCTTTAGTCCCAGCACTCAAGAGGCAGAGCCAGGTGGATTTCTGTGAGTTCGAGCTCAGCCTGGTCTACAGAGCAAGTTCCAGGATGGCCAGGGCTACACAGAGAAACCCTGTCTCAAAAAAACAAAACCAACAAACACAAATAACAAAAACAAAAAACAAAACAAAAACAAACAAACAAAAACAGAGAAACAGGAGAAGGAGAATCTACTACTTAACAAATAGAATGCATTGTCACTGAGACTCCTAATCTCAGATTTCACATGTTTGTGGGGGTCGGAGCCAATTCATCGTCGTCGTCACTGCCTTACAGACGTCATGGGTTGAGGCTTACAGAATCACGGGCATATGGATTTCATTTGTTTCCTTGCTGGAATTCTGAAATCCCTGACCTCCATCGCTGGCCCTTTTCCCTGATGGGGTTCACGTACAAACCTCAGTTTACTGTCCTTGGCTTTAAGAACGAACGGCTTTCTGTTTTCTCTGAGAAATATCCTCACATGTCAAGTCTCCTCCAGAGCCCATCTTGTGTGTGTCACACTGTGGGTCCACATTTCCAAACCTGGCAGCTGACGCTCGCTCCTGTGAGAAGAAGGGACATGGGGCCGAGCAGGAGTTTCCTTCTTGTTTGGGTTTTGTCTTCTTGGTTGTCTTTTGACACAGGGTCTCACTGTGTTGCCAGGCTGGCCTTGAACTCACGATGCTCCTCCTGCCTCAGCCTCCCAAGTGCGGGGATTGAGCCATGGGCTCTGTGCCTCACCCTGTTATGTTTTTGAAATCGACATGAAGGAAGAAAGGACTCCTCAGACTTGGAGTGTGTGCTGGGACTGAGCCCAGTCCAAGAGCTGAGATGAGCTTGCAGGGCTGGGTTTGGACCATGAACCAAAGGGACATTCTCAGAGTTATCCCTACCATCGAGTCTTCCAAAATCTGAAATTCTGAAATAGCAAAATTTCAAAAAATAGAATTCTGAAAAACATTCAAAATCTTGAAATTTTTCACTAAACATTTTTATTAGTAGTATTTATTATATATTTATTGTTATTATTAAATATATTTGTGGGGTGCTAATATCACGCCTATGGGGAGGTCAGAGGACAACCTGCAGGAGTCAGGTCTTCTTCCACCATGTGGGGCCTGGGGATTGAACCCAGGTTGTCAGGTTTGGCAACAGGTGCCTTTACACGCTGAACCCTCTTATCAGCTCCCTAATTTGCATTTTTTTGTTTTGTTTTTTCCAGTCAGGGTTTCTCTGTGTAGCTTTGGAATCTGTCCTAGAACTCACTCTGTAGTCCAGGCTGGCCTCGAACTCACAGAGATCCACCTGCCTCTGCCTCCCGAGTGCTGGGATCAAAGGCGTGCGCCACCAACCCCCAACTAATTTGCAGTTTTTTGAGACAGTATTATTTCATACCCAAGACTAGCCTCAAACTCAAGGCCATCCTCCTGCCTTGCCTTCCTGAGCGCTGGGATTACAGGTCACCAAGACTGGCTAATTAATATTTCAAGAAGCAGATTTATTTGAGAAATATGACAACACAACACAACACTTCATAGGCCACTTTGCAGATAAATAAATGTTGGTGAATGTAGCTCTCAATTCAAAGTGAGGAAGCGATCATTATTCTAAGCCAAATAAGAGTGACCATGGCCTGGCGACACCGACTCAGGTTGCCCTGAATCTCTGAATTTTACAGCCACAGAACAAAAGACAGGGTGCTTCAGAATACATGGGTGGGGACGTCAGGCGGGCAGGTTCCTGTTAGTCCTTATCAGTGTGTCATCTGAGTAAATCTCTCTCTTTAACTAGAGTACTGAGGACCAGCAGCCAAGCCTAGCTTTAGGAGAGATGCTGGAGCCCAGACCATGTTCCCCTAAAAATTCCAATTACCACCGGTATGTATAAACAATGGATTATTCCCATTCATCTGTGTGGTATCTATCGGAGAGTGTAGCTAAGGACCCAGTGAAGGAAGACCTGTCCTCCTCGGGTGCCGTGCAGAGCAGAGGCAAAGCTGGACTCAAGCATCAAAGAGAAACCCAAGAAGATGAATTTCAGGCTGTAAAACAGAAAACTGACTTGTACGGAACCAACACACGAGTGAGGGGTCTTCACTGTTATCTGTGTCTCTCTGGTCATTAGTAAACTATATATAATATATATATATATTATATATTATATATATATTAGTCACTCTGGGCTATTCAGGAGGCAAAAAGCATTTGCATTTGCCCTGAAAACTGAATGGCTTTAGTTGGATTCCCAGAACCATGGTGGAAGGCGAGAACCAGCTTCTGAATGCGCTCTCTCTCTCTCTCTCTCTCCCCTCTCTCATACATACACAAATAAAAATAACAAATAACATACAAATTTAAATTGAATTTAAATTTAAAAATAGCCACCCAGTCTCTTGTGGTGATATTGTATTCCCCAAAATATCATGCATCCTAATAAACTTATCTGGGGTCAGAGACAGAACAGCCACTAGATATAAAGGCCAGAAAATGGTGGCACACACACCTTTAATCCTGTCACTTGGGAGGCAGAGATCCATCCCGGATCTCTGTGAGTTCAAAGCCACACTGGAAACAGTCAGGCATGGTGACACACACCTTTAATCCCAGGAAGTGATGGCAGAAAACAGAAAGGTATATAAGGCGTGAGGACCAGGAACTAGGCTGGTTAAGCTTTTAGGCTTTTAGCAGCCATTCAGCTGAGATCCATTTGGATGAGGACTCAGAGGCTTCCAGTCTGAGGAAACAGGATCAGCTGAGGAATTGGCAAGGCGAGGTGGCTGTGGCTTGTTCTGTTTCTCTGATCTTTCAGCATTCACTCCAGTACCTGGCTCTGGGTTTGTTTTTATTTATAAGACCTTTTAAGATTCGTGCTACAGTCTCTCACTGAAGTGCGCCTTGGGGACATTAGCTGAGGTGTGCCCTCCTAACGGTGTACAAATGGACACAGAATTGCAGAGGCACCAAGAGACCTGAGTGCTTGGGAGAGTTCTGCTTCCAGACCTGTGACATTTAGGCTCTTTAGCCTTCAGAGCTGTGGCTGGAATTTCAGACTTGAGGGCTTTTGGTCTTTGGGGATTTTAGCTTGGGGTGGTGGCATTCAGGTGTGTCTTTCAGGATTCCACTTGATGGCATTTCAAGCTCATGTGTTGCCTGATTTTGGAGAAACACTTTGCTATGTAGGTTTTTTGTTTGTTTGTTTGTTTGTTTTCGAGACAGGGTTTCTCTGTGTAGCTTTGCGCCTCTCCTGGAACTCACTTGGTAGACCAGGCTGGCTCGAACTCACAGAGATCCGCCTGCCTCTGCCTCCCGAGTGCTGGGATTAAAGGCGTGTGCCACCACCGCCCGGCACTATGTAGGTTTTGACACACGAACAAGCAGTCAGCACTCAGACCAGGCACAGGAACACACACCAACTCAAGTGTCTAGACGTGGCTCCCGGGGTGGGGTGGGGTGGGGTGGGTGTCTTCCGCTAGTCCCAGATGTCTCCCCACCCCCAGTGCTCTTTGCTCCTTCCCCGTGCCTGCTGTCCCTCGTGGCGTAGATGAAGGCTATGGCTTCAACAGTGTGACAGCCCTCTCTGGACCACGGGGGCTGCCTGCCCAGAGTCAAGAAAGTTTGGGGGTCTGGAAGGTATGTTGACCTAGCGGGACACTTCTTGGGTCACTCTTTCTACCCTGTGTTTCTCACTGTGTTGAGAAAAGAAGGTGGCCAAGAGACCCGTTCCTCCAGTGGTGCAGCCATGTAGTCTTAGGCATTGACTCGTTAATGGGCTTGGAACATCCCACCTGAGCTTGCCAGCAAGGACGCTCTGGCACAGATGATGAAGAGTGGCCTCTCACTGCCTTTCTCAGGACTTGGCAGGACACCCCGACTGCACTGACTGGCCTCTGCATACACAAGAAAGCTAGTTTAACTGAAGCTGTTGGTTTTGAAGCAAATGTAGGCATCTCCTTTCAAGAAAATATGCATTCCCCCGTGCGTGAGCTCTACATGGGCAGGGCACAGTCCCATGACTGTGGTGCAATGTGAGTCCCTGCCGAGGGCCTGCCTGCCAGCAGTTCCAAGCCCACAACTCTAATGACCGTTCCCTAGGTGTCTCCACCTCTTCTAACGTTCACACTCCACCAAAAAGCCAGCTAATATGAACAAAACACATTGTATAAATATATGAAAATTTCAAAGAATAAATAATTTTTTTTTAAGAGCCAGCTGAGGAGGGGCCTCAGCTGCAGGCTTCTATGGCAGAATGGTAGGCACTGTGGAAGGACTTGAGTAACTAAAGCACCAGGTCTGGGGTACCAACCGTGGTACAGCTTTCAGAGAGACAAGTTCCTACATACACCTCTGCTCCTCCGAGCCTTGGAGACTGGCTGTTAACCATCGGTGTTGAGGATGGGGCCTATGTGCCCAAGTGTGGCCTCACTATGTACAGGAAAGAAATTGGTCAGTGCCCTGCGACTTAAGAGAGGTTACCTTGCCCCTTCCCTGGGGACTAGCTTTCATGGTACCAGAAGGCACCATGCCAGCTTCCAAAGGAGGGAGGCAACCATAGACCTACCCAGCTATGACACCTATGAACCACATCAACAAGCAGCATGGCGCGATAAACCTATTGGTACAGTAGTGGCGCATGGCACACATACCTTGGTGATAACTCTAAGTGGGCTTAAGACCCTCTCAACAAGAGTGATGCCATGCCTGGAGACTGGATACTAGAAACCTAGTAACTACTTGGTGCCAGTGAAATCATGGTTATTGGAGGAGAATCTACAACCACTAATTCACTAAACCAATGTATTTCCTAACAGCAATCTATAAACATTTGTCCTTATACCCACAGATCAATGTAGTCCTCACCCCCCCAACAAGGCAACTTCTCTCTGCAAGAGACAGAGACCACGACAGAAAACCACAACCAATCAATATGCAGAGTTGTGGAGCCCAGTCCCAATGGATACATCTACAAAATGCTACCACACCAAAGGTTCAGGGAACACTGTGGAGGAGGACATAAAGACTGTAAGAGCCTGGGGTTGGAGAGATGGCTCAGTGGTTAAGAGCACTGGCTGCTCTTCCAGAGGACCTGGGTTCAATTCCCAGCACCCACATGGCAGCTCATAACTGCCTGTACCTCCAATTTCAGGGGATCCAACTCCTTCACACAGACAAAATATAAATGTGCATAAAGTAAAAATAAATTATATAAAAAAAGATTATAAGAGCCAGAAGACCAGGGGTTTTGCTGTGAGATTGTGTCTCCTAGCAACATCAGAAGATATGCCCATAAAGTCTCACCAGCATGATGTCCACATGTGAACTGAACAAGGACATCAATGAACCTGCCAACTGCATGGGGAAAAGCCTATGATGAGGCCTCAATCCTAACGAAGAACTACAGGCGACTGAGTAAAGCCCGGAGCAGGAGAGAAGGTCCTCCCCGGGGAAGAGGATCCCAGTTGGTTTTCCAGTGCCAACTGGTCAGCCCTAAAAACACACATACAAGTAACGTTATATGGACCCAACAGGTTATATGGTTATATCTGGGAATTTATATATAAACAAATACATAAAAGTATGCAGTGACAATTGATGAAAAGAGGCCGTGAATTTAAAGGAGAGGTATATATATGGGATACTTGGGAGGGTTTGGAGGCAGGAAAGGGAAGGGAGAAATGTAATTAAAATATAATTTTAAAAATGAAGTATAAAAATAAGAAAGCCCACCTCATCATCCCAGGAAAAAGTGACAACAGCTTTTCCAAAACTCATGCCCCTGTGTAAAGAATGTGTGTGTTGTTGTTTTTTTTTTTTAAATCCCAGTCTGTAGGACAACCATTCAGGCTGTGCACAAGCAAGCAGGGTTGGCAAAGACAGTGGTGCGTCTATCCCTGAAGATACAAACCAGGGCACAGGAGCCCATCCGAGGAAGGAGCCACACTTGAGATGGGAGCAGAGGGGCAGGTCACTGTCCTCTGGAGTCCCTGAAGCAGGTGGGCACCAGGGCCGGTGCTTCATGATTGAGACCGGAAGAGCCTGACTAGAGGTGAGCTCCACCCCAAGAGAAGGCTGCTAACCGGGTGTCTTTGATAGATAGACATCACCTCCAGCCTGCGTTTCCCCTTCCTGCCCCTCTCCCAACAGGTGACTTTCTCTGGGACCAGAGCACAGGCCTTTGACAGCCTCTCAGGGTTGGCAGTGTTGGCATTCTCTCTGGTGTGTGTCACCCAAACACACTGTAGAACCCTTGTCTTTCTCTCCTCAGCTGGATTGTTGTGCCTCCGACCTTGAGGGTCCAGGGTTCAGTAAGGGCCCGGCCTTCCCAGAGGCACTGGCTGAGCACCTTCTTCAAAGAAGCTGAATTGTGACCTTGCTACCCCCAAAGCCACACAGTGAAGGGCTCTGGGAAGATTGGGCCTTCAGCAGAAGTGGCCTGGCCTTGTTAGGAGCTTGGGCATCTGGTCTGGTCCCTCTATGTCCACTGGGGCCTGTTGAGATACTGCAGAGTCCAGACAGCC